>ML849138.1:45057-62667 GCA_009831015.1 Picea engelmannii
AACATTCTGCATGTTATATATATATATATATATATATATATATATATATATATATATATATATATGCATTAATATATATATATTTTTATGTATTATATAAAAAACGCTCCCGAAACGCTCCCGCTCCCGCTCCCCGCTCCCAACAGCCTTGCTTGCATGTCACCTAGAAAAGTGCTATTGGGCCTAGAATCATGCAAGGACCATCTTTGTATGCTCAAAACTGCTCCAAACTATTAAGAGACCCACTCAAACCGTGTCTCCTAAAAAGTAGCAACACCTGTTGTATGTAGACCTCTCTCTCAAATGCATGGGAAACCAAGTTAACTCTAACTCTGAACCAAACAACCATGTACCGATCATATACCTGTCTCTGCTGGGAACCAAGTTCCCAACCTCTGCTAACCATAAGTGCTAAACTCTGGGAGAATCTCAAAATGCCAGCCAAAGGAATTCATGTTGGCTCTTAACCCTCAATATTTCAAGGGTGAAAATCTAGGGGTTAACAATGGCGACTCAAGGGGATGAGATCCCCCTGTGGGACCTTGAGAACCATATGAATCTCTGTATCTATAACAACACTACTATGTGAGAACTTTGTAAGATGTACCAATGATAATTTGAAAAAATACATACCAAAATGTACCCCTGTAAATGTGTGGAAGGAAAGAAGGCCTTGTAAGCTGACAAAGAAGACCCTGTAAGTTGGCCTATGACACCAAAGCATGTCCAATGGGCCATGGAGTCAAAGTATATAAACCTCCCACGAAAAACAGAAACACAAGGGGTCTCATCCAAATCCGCTACTTGCTACCACTCAATATGTACACTCCTCCCCATGGTAAATGTGTTGATGTCGACACAAGGGAGAGAGTCACTTCATCATATGTCAATAATGTAAACACCTATGAAGTGTGAAGGAACACTACCAATAATGTCAATGGGTCCTAAGGTACGAGCACAAATTGACAATGTGAAAAATGTTATTAAGTCGAATAGTGACAAGGATCATCCAATCAAGGCCCAATGATACTCAACCTTGTCGAATGCGAAATAACTTCCAATGAGGCTAACGGCTACCAAGGTGATCTACTTCTGGGTCATCCATAGATAATGTGTTGAAGTCGATACAGGGTGACCTGCTAAAAATAAGAGCAATGTTGTCTCTCTTCCCTCAACGCAAAGTGATAACTCAAGAAGATCAAGATGAAATTACCAGGTACCATATCCCTATTGTTGGATGAGGGGGGGTTGACTGACTCAAAGTAGAAGGCTCAATGATAAGAGATGAGGAGACAAGACATAAGATGATTCAAGACTCTCCTATGTCTCCTCAAACTACCCATCCTAAAGGATTAATGCTTCATGAACATGACAGACAAGACCCCCATCCAGGCTCACTCTAATGATAGACACAAAGGCTCGACATGTGATAGATAGACATTCAAATTTTGACCCAAGAAAAGCACTAGTGGACAACCATTTATTCATGAAAGGAAAGACACACAAGACACGACCACATGTTGATATGACTTTGGAAAAATCAATGACACTTTATGCAAAAGGCTGAAGCAAATAACTGAGGGGAAAAGACACTGGAAGGAAAATGTAGATTGTTGTCCTAAAATTTGCAAAAAAATCAGCAAGCTAAACTACTAAAAAGAGAATGCGGAAAAGGAAAAGGACCTACTCTAACACTACTCTAACATCGCCCAAAAACCCCAAAATTGTTTGGGACTATGCCCCTCATTGAAATATTTTTAGGCATTGCCCATTGACAGGAAACCCTATAAGTTCACCCTCCAAATTAGTCAGTTGAAATGTGTTAGGCCCTACTGATGAATCAATAATGTATGGGCCCAACCAAAGACTGTCGAACTTGTTGTGGTCACTTGATTTCTCGTTTTTCTTGTCCCACAACAAGACCATGTCACCAATATGAAATTTCTTTCCTTTTTCCTTCCTTTCAAATAGTCTGTAAATTGGGTATAAGCCATAAGTCCATCTTTCTCTAGTTGCACCAACTCGTCAATGTGGTTTTGCAATGCTTCCTTATTGGTGGAAAATTGTTCCAATAGCTTATATGCAGACAACTTCATGTTGATAGGAAATACTGCATTTAATCCGTAGACCAACTCAAAAGGAATCTTACTAGTTGATCTTTTTCATGCGATTCTATCTTCCCATAAATAAAATTTGAGATAATTGTCCCAAGCTCTCTTGTTGTCCCCGACTGTCTTTCTGATTATCCTAATTAAGTTCTTGTTACTTGATTCTGCTAAGCCATTTCCCTGTGGGTAGTAATTAGCCGCGTGAGCCAAAGTAATACCATACTGAGAAAAAAATGCAACTCAACTAGCATTATCAATCGTGATCTTCTGTGGGACACCAAATCTAGTGAGGATATTTTCCTCCAAAAACATGATAATAGTAGCACTAGAAGATGTCCTAAGTGGCACTTCTTCAACCCATTGGGTGAAGTAATCGGTGTCTACTAGTATTCATGTATGTCCTGCACTGGAACTCTGTGCTTACCCAATAAAATCGAGACCCCACTGTTGGAAAGGGGTCTCCACAATGACTGGATTCAAAGGCAGAGCCTAAAGCTTTTGCTTGCCTTCAAATCTTTGGCATGCCTCACATGCTCGAACAAAAGAGTGCGCATCTCTGAAAAGTGTTGGCCAATAGTAGGTTCTGTGCATAATATTGTGTGCAGTGGTTCGAGAAGAAAAATGCCCACCACACACTCCAGATTGAATCTCTTTCAAGAGCTCCTTGGACTCTTCCAAGTCCACACACTGCAAGATCACTCCTTTGGGATTCCTCCACCCCAATCGCCCCCGCCACAAACAATATTTTGTAGCACGAAGCTGCAAAGATCGTCTTTGCGTGTTGGTAAAGTTAGGGGGATATGACAAATTTTCCAAATATAAAATGATATCCCGATACCAATTTGAATTCTTGAAAGGGTCGGTTAAGAGGTTTACCTGAGAAACTACCTGTTGATCCTCGATAGCCTCCAAGTTCTTCTCTTCCATCAACCTTGCTAAACATTGGCCTCTTACCAACTTGGTAGGCCTCACTTCTAAATCATACTCTTGGATCTTAGTGATCCACCTCCCCTTGGTTCCATTACAATCCTTTTGAACCAAAATGTCCTTGACCATGGGGTGGGGAACATAAGCTCGAGTTCCAAAAGTAAGGCCTAAAGTGTGCCAACCCCTTCACGAGAGCATAGGCTTGCTTCTCCATCGACTTGTAGTTCAATTCCTCTTTTTGCAAGGCCATACTCATGAAAGCTATAGGTTGCTCCAATCCCTTATCATTTTTTTGCAATAACACAACAACCATAGTTGAATCAGAAGCAAAAGAGAAAATTTGAAAATCTTTAGCATAATCGAGACTAATAAGAACATGTGAGTGACACAAAGCCTGTTTAATGTTGTCAAAAGCCTTCTTGGCTTCGTCACTCCACTTGAGGTCATGGTTTTTCTTCAACATATCAGATATGGGCTTGGCTATCTCCACAAAGTTCGGCATAAAATGCCTCACAAAGTTAATCCTACCAAAGAATGATTGAATGCCCTTCCAGCTAGATGGGAGTGGGATCTCCATAATACCTTTGACCCTTTCAAGGTCTATCCTTACTCCCTCTTTGGACACAATGTGCCTGAGCAACTTTCCCTCAAACACCCCAAGAATTGACTTCTTTGGGTTGAGAGATATATCAAGAGACCTGCACCTGTCAAAATGTTTTCTCAAATGATCAATATGGTCATTCTTATTTTTCGAATAAATAATCAAGTCATCCTGATATACTACTAAGAATTTAAACAAATAATCCAAAAAAATGAAATCCATAGCACGTTGAAAAGTTGCATCAGCATTCATCAAACCAAAAGGCATACAAATATATGAATAAGTTCCCCAAGGAGTCATCAAACCAAAAGGCATACAAATATATGAATAAGTTCCCTAAGGAGTAATGAAAGTTGTCTTATACTTGTCACACTTGGGAACCAATACATGATTGTAACCAAAGAAACTGTCCAACATGGACATCATACCTAATTCGGTCACTGCTTGACCAACGTGTTCCATGCTAGGCAAGGGGTAGTTGTCTTTGAGACACACACAATTCAAATTTCTAAAATCAATACAAATGTGAATCTCCCATGATTTTTTCTTTACCGGTACACAGTTGGCTACCCAGTGAGAATACCTGATTGGTTCAATGATCTGTGCTTCATACAACTTTTGGAGTTCCTTCTGAATCGTGGGCACCACCTTAGGATTCATGTATCTCAATCTCTGCCTAAAGGGTTTGGTGCCCTCTAATAATGGTATTACATGGTTAATGATCTTTGGGTCATAGGCCTTAAGCTCATTGTAAGACCATGCAAATACACCCCTATACTCTCTTATCAACCTGACAATCTTCCTTTTCTCTTCTGGTGTGCATCCCTTACTGACTTTAATGATTCTTGGTGTATTCTTGTTGCCAATGTCTACCTCATCAACCTGATCATCAATATAAGATTTATTAGTTCCTTGAAAAGCATCTGACCTACCAAATAAATCTTCTAACGACACTAAACCCTTAGGAATTTTGTTACTTTTCAATTGAATCACTGGGACCTCCTTTCTCTCTTGTATTTCATCAATGTTATGATTAGCAAACTCATTAACAAAATTCAAAAAGTTCAAAATATGTCTATCATTTTTAAAAACTTGCCAAGATCCTTTGTTATTCGGAACAAAAGGACAAAAATAAACCTCAAATAAGTGTGTAATATAAGGGTTAGCCATCCAAGGTTTAAACAAGGTAGCAACAGTTTCCAAAGAATCAACCATTTCATTTAAAGTCTTATCAATGTGAGAAATGTTAAATGCATCAAAATACTCAATCTCATCCCACACTGCATGTCTATACCTCTTTAGCCTTTGGTTTCGAGCTTCACACTTCATTCTTACTTGATTCACGATAAGCTCAGAATCACTTTCACCTTCAGTAGTTTGATTCCCATCTTCCTAGCTTTCCGCAAACCAAATAGCAAAGCCTCGTACTCTACCATGTTGTTAGTACAATTAAACTATAAACGTGAAGAAAATGGAAATATCATACTTGAAGGAGCAATGATGACAACACCTGCACTTGATCCCTGTTGTGCTTTGCACCATCAAAATTCATGGACTAAACCTACGAATGCTCAAGTTCACTCTCTAGTACAAAAGGCATTGGTACTTCAGGAACTTATGAAAGCATGTATGCACCCATGTCTGTCTCTTGCGCATCAGGGTCTCTTATGTCTGGGTAAAGGTAGTCATTGTCTCTAACTCAGGGTTCCTCAACATTGTGCATCATTTTATGTTCCTTGTAAAGTCTTACCTTTTCAACCTGGGAAATAGGAATGTCGGCATATGATAGATCCAACTGCATGGAACCCCCTACATCTGCGACCCACTGTCTCGAAAGGAGCATACCCCACTATATAGGACAATCTATGACAAGTGCATCCATGACTAACATCTTCTTTGGGGCTGCCAGCAAACAAATCTGTAAATCCTTGATAACCCCACAACAAGGCACCTCCCTAGCATCCACTACTTGCACATTCCAACAAGGCTCGGTGATCTGTAATCCAAGCTCATGCATAACTTCAAGAGTCATGATATTGTTAGATGCACTAGAATCTAGCATGCAGTTTTGTATAATCAAACCATTAACCTTAAATGAACAATAGAAAGGGGTAGGATTATTGTTTGCCTTACCAAGGCCAAGGAAGACTTGTGGACATTCATCTGCAAGGTTAACCTCACCCCTAATTCCTAGGAACCTATCCAAGAACTCTTTGTGACTAGGCATGTGAATTAATTCTCTTAAAGGAACATGAATCTTTATCTTAGCAAGCTCATTCTCTAATGAAAAACAAGATGTTTCAGATCGAATTCGAACTGGAAGAGGTAACAAGGAAGGAGGAAGGTTCTTGTTTACCTGAGTAGTAGAACCCTCACCTCTAAGAAATGATGGAAGAACTTGAGCTTTGCCTTTGCACGCATATTGCTTTGTGAGCTTTGCTACTCTGATTGCAACAACTTCATTGGCTCTTAGGATGTCTTCTTGAATAACCAGTCGAGTGTGAAGTGGCTGCAAGTCAGGTTGCAAGGCTTTCCACTGATCTTGTGGCACTTGAAAGGTGCTATGAGGTGTGACCTTAGTAACATCTAAGGCTTGGAAAACATAAGGTTCTTCTATAGGTTCAAATTCAGCCACTGTTTTCAAATTGTTATCTGGGTTATTAGATGGGTCCTCTCCTTGCTTATAAAGATGTGCAGTTTGGCCAAAGATAGCGCACAATGAATCACTAAGGGAAAGGGTATAGGATCAACAATACAAACTGGATGAGGCATAATCAATGTAATTTGTCCTGGATGCTTGTGTTGGGGGCTTAGGCTCATCCTTCTTCTTGGGATACTGGTAAGGCCTCCTCTGGTCGATGGGTTTGGGTTGTGAGACAACTAATTGATTCTAAAGCATCTTCTCTACCTTCACTATCCTATTGCTCAAGTCATTTACTAACCCAAAAGTTGCATCCTTGGAGGTTCCCTCTTCTTGCTTAGGTTCATGCAATGCTTGCGTAGGAGGGTTAGAAGTTCTCCTATCTTGTGGGTCAAGCAACAATATAAGTGGGACTTGGGATTCATAGGCTAAAGAAAGATGTTTCTCTGTTGTAATGGTCGTTTTGTAGGAAACATCCAGTGATGTGGGCACCTTTTGTCTGATCAAAACACCCAAAATTCCATCAAACTTCTCTAAATATGAAATCAAAGAAAACTCAACATTGGGTGTAAGAGTAGCTGGAATTTTATGATAAGCCTTTGCAAACGCTTATTAAATTCTAAAACAATTTCATTCTCTTTCTTATTAAGATCAGTAAAATTTCTAAGTAGGAAAGAGGTATCATGTTTCTCACCCCATCTCTCCAAGAACTTTTCGAATAATGGATTCAATTTGTTAATAGAGTTATTTTGGAGACTCTTGTACCATGAGCGTGCTTCACCTTCCAAAGTTTAGACGGGCATCTTCATTGCTACATCCTCAGGCTCAACTCCTTCATCATCACATACTTTCTAGAATTGGTCTATGTGTTCCTACGCATTGATGGCGTTATTCCCCTGAAATTTGGGCAACTTTTTGACATAACTAGTAGTAGGTAAAGCATGTGGTTGCCCTGGAATAGCAACTATGTTTAAAGGAACAAACACATTGAATGTAAACCTAGTTACTTGCCCAACCATGTTATTAGAACTTGAAGTAGATGAAGAACATGAAATAACTAAAGGACCAGGACTTGGGACTATGACCAAAGGAGCCGAGGAATGAAAAGATGATACCTGAGGTGTCGAAGCACTTACCACAATGTTAGGAGTTGAAGAATTGAATGGAAGAGATACCTCGACTGATTTTAGAACAACTGTACCAATTGTAAGGGGAGGACTAGTTGTAGGAGTTATGAACAAACTACTTTGAAACAGGTGTTCCATATCGCTAAGGGATGGATAAATTCTTTGTGTGGGGTGGAATTAGGATGATCTTGTTGAATTTTCATTAGTTTTGTTAACATTGGATTTACCATAGCAATTTGAACTTCTTTTTGCATGCTCGTTTAACCATAGGCGATGCTACACCATCGACACCTACACGTGCCTTCCCCCAAGCTAAGCATATACTGCAATATAAAGCAGTGGCTTATCCTGGGAAAACCTTCTACACAAGGGAAGAAAACCCAACAACTTTTCTTATAGAGAATATCCTTTCCAAGAACTAGCTCTATCTACCAGAGCAAACCAACAAAGAAGAATACTTATCTCCACAAGAGATAACCCAACAATGCAACAACATTAAACCCTATCCAGAGTGCTAGCGTATATGGCCTCCACTAGCACACCATCAAGACAAAAGATAAACCCTAGCCAAAGTGCCCCATTCTTCCTTCCAATTTTGTTGGACAACTACAGTTGAAGCTCTCCACTAAACTTGCACTCTAGGTAAGTGAGAGAGTGTGACAAATGTGGAAGGCATCATCTTTATTTATACTGGACTGGGCAGGTGTAATTTCCAATAGGGCCGACCTATCTTCCTGGAAAATATATTTTCTCTTTGTCTTTTTCCTGTGGGGTCGACATCTCTTCTGGAGCATTATAATTCTTCTTTATTATTTTCTGTGAGGTCAACTTCACTTGTGGGATCTTCTTTGACTTCTTGGCATCTTGATCTATAAGAAAAGTTATCCCAGAGGTGAATACCTCCTGTTGCTACCAAAAACATCAACACTCCCTCTTAGCTAGGGAGGTATTTGTTGATGTTTTGGTAGCTGTGGGAAGTATTAAACTCCATCGATAAACCTTTGACTAGGATAGAATATTCCAGAAGCATGAGAAAACCTAAACAGATGTGTGAAAACCTTGGAAGACAAGTCGGCTCAGCAGAATAAGTAATATTGAAGTATTATATGCAGAAAATGACAGGTCCCATGCTTGAAGAGACACATGTTCACCTGGCCAAATTAGTATAAATAGAAGGCTCTTTAGCTCATTTGGAAAAAAACACACTGACTCAGTTGGTGCGCATATCTTAGAAGTGCAGTAGCAGCAGAAGTAGTGCGCAAGTCTGGAAGAGGAGCAACAATAATTGTAGTGGTGCAGCACACTCTTGTTCAACTTTTTTTGGTACTCTTAATTGTGCGCTACCTTGGAGAAGGTGCGCTCTCTTGGTTTATCTGTTGGTTCTAGTATGGCTTCCCGAAATCATTCTATCTAGTAAAGGTTAAGGTGCTCGAGGGTGGTTGTTTGCCTATGGTTGGGTGACAATGGTGTAGCATTGTCTATGGTGAAACGAGCACAATATTCTAACAAGTTATGGGCCCACACCACATTCGAAACAATCTAACCACTGGAAGGTAGATCCACAACTCTCTGTCAAGCTCGTTGTAGCACAATTGCAGTTGCAACTAGGGTTTCTGATATTGCAACAATAACAAACCCTAACCTAATTGTTCAGGCACTTTAAGTGAAGCATTTTTCATAATTCTTGGATATCCTAGTGCGCCCTAACCCAACACATCTCTTGGTGCCCTCAGCCATCAAAAACGTCAAAGTTGAATTTTTGGGGTCAAAGTCAAGGTTTGGCTGGTCTAGGTCAAATTCAAAGATAGTGATACTTCCTCCATAAAATCAGAGTTGCGCAACGGAAGAATGGTCTCTTGGTAGAGCATGGAGGACAAGTATTGGCATCATCCTTGCAAAGAACAAAGGGAAAAATTATGGAAGACAAAAGTCAAAAGACTGGTCAAGGTCAAATTCAAAGACAGTCATGAGTTCCTCCATAAAATCAGAGTGGCACAACAGAAGCATGGTCTCTTGGTAGAGCATGGAAGACAAGTATTGACATCATCCTTGCAAAGAACAAAGGGAAAATTTATGGAACCACAGATTGAAGAACAAGCGTCAAAGGATGAAGAGTTTGATTTTTGTAGCTTCCAAGCACATGAAAGTGGAGTAGGAGAAACAATAAAAAGAAACTACTGCAGATCTAAATATCTGGAAAGAGAAGGGATCTTTTCCCAAGAAGCAATCGTAGAGCTAGAAAGATCTCAGATCTAATACATTCAGAGGAACAACACACTCTCCAGGTTGGAAAGAATATTTGTCTCAGAAGAAAAACAACTCAAACAAAACAATAGCCAGACTCCAGGTTTGCATATCAAGAGATATTTCTTGTTCTTGTTCTCAAGCAGGACACCTTGTTTATCCTATGTATTCCATGAAGGTTACCACAGAAAGCAAGACTTGAAAGGACTTAGAGGGAGTCAAACTTCATAGGGAGTCAATGATTAGGAAGAAGCAAGGTTTCATGACACTTTGCAAGATGCATAGGGGCATGCAGCAGATGGAAGCGTGGTTCGAGGATTCTCTCAGTTAGAGGGAGTTGATGGAAGAATTCGAAAAGAAGGATCTTGTAGGCTTCATATCAAGTTGTAGGCCTTTGTGCCGAGTTGTAGACTTTGTACCAAGTTGTAGGCCTTGTGCCGAGTTGTAGGTTTTGTCACTTGTGACAAATTGTAGGCTTCATGTTGATTTGTAGGCTTCGTGCTGAGTTGTAGGCCTTGTGCCGAGTTGTAGGATTCATGTCGAGTTGTAGGCTTCATGCTGAGTTGTAGGCCTTGTGCTGAGTTGTAGGCTTCATGCCGAGTTGTAGGCCTTGTGCCGAGTTTTAGGCTTTATGCTGAGCTATAGGCTACTCCAGTGAGATGCTCTGGTATGCTGAGATGTTGCTACACTAGTGAGACAGTCTGGTACGCTAGTGGCGTAGTCAAGACCATGTATGGTTGTGATGGTTTTTCTCGTAATATGATCTGGGTGATCATGAGATAGCCTGTGTAGCTCTGGTGATGCTACCGGTCTGCAAGACCATGTAGGTCTTTCCCATGCCATGTGAGATGGATGGATAATGATGTTAGTAATGGTGATACTCACGACATGGGTGAGCACATCATGTGGGTGTAGCCCATGACGATGATGGTGACACACACTGCGAGGTGTAGTTGTAGTGTTCTCTAGCGAGTTGTGGCCCTTAGACAAGATTGACACTTGCATATGGGTGCATCCATGTGTGACGTAATGATGCTACCAGTAGCATGGTCCGCGTAACCATGATGAGAGGATCATGGCATAGCGAGCAAGGCTATGAAGACCAAAAGGGAACATCTTGGTTAAATACCTCCCTAGCTAAGTGATCCGAAAAGATCTTTTAAATGACAATGGTTGTGTTATTATGCATGTGTTAATTAACCATTTAGGAAGCTGAATGAAAGAGGAAGAATCTAAAGAAACATTGCAGCCATGATAACATATTCAGATCTGAAAGTAAACATAATGCAACAACAAACCATAACAAGAGAAGTTGATAACTAAGTTCGACAATCTCGCCTACGTCTCTAGGCCTTTGTCTCAGTGGGTGAGGCTTTCTTATTTCTGTTCAAATCTTTAAAAGTACATCACAACAGTGCCAAAAGGATTACAAACTGATCTGGTCTTGTTCTACTAGATCTCTGGAACCCAACAAAATTGACGGCACTGAAAATGGATAACCGGAGCTCCCAAAAATGGCCCGCAAAGGTGTTCTCCTCAACAACTTCCCTGCATAAAAATGGCTCTGGCTTGGAAAATCTTCAGCATAAACCTACTCTGAACCTCCTCCCATGGCTTCAAGAAGCCTTGATTTATATAGATCTGAAGTTGGTAACAACCTTCCAACTTCTCCCCAAGATCTGGCCTCAAAAAGGGCCCAATATCCCCCAAAAATGACCAAAATCCCACAAATCTGTTGAGAAAATCATAATATAAAGTATTAAAACCACTTTTGGGCAAATTAGGGCGTAGCCCCCTTTACTTCCGCGCCCCTGGTCATGTGGGAGCCTCCATGTGGCCTCAGGCTCGTGCGCGCGCTGGTCTGGCCCTTAACTCTCGGCCCTTGGTCACAGGTCATGGCATATGCCCACACCTTATACCTCCACGCGCCTTGTTTAAGCCCTGGTCATTAGTCATTGGTTAAGCCCATGGTCAACGGGCTAGCCCGACTAACCAGGGGTAGCCCTTATCCTTCGCGCCAAATGGTAGAGTCCCAGGTCGTATGGTGTTATGTGGCCAGTAACGTAAACCGTGGGCTAGACCGTTACCAAATGTGCCAACACAATACATAGTCGTTGCATTGTGGTATGGTTATATGGAATGTTCGTCGGGGGCTGGGGCTTAGCCCTAGCCCTAAACTCCGCCACCATACTATACATTTAAATTTAAATATAAATGAACCCACATATGGTTAAGACCCAAAGCGAGGGCGGACTGGCTAGCTTGACCCTGCCAAGTCATTCGTCCACGCCYGAGGTCGCGGGTTCAAACCTCATGGAGTCCAACATTTTGCCAAAAACCAAACGAGCCAATAAATGGGTGCCACGTGGCACCTCACCACTTGCCCAAACATGCAACGTGTCAATCAACCGTTGGTCCACTTGTTTGTCGAGTTGTCAACCCAGTCACCTGCCACTGTACCTGCCATGTGTCGGACCTGCCACGTCATCAGTACGGATGTGCCACGTGTCACCCTTGTAGTGGTGACACATGTCACTCCCTGATTGGTCCACGTATCCCTGCCACGTCAGCAACCTGTCCACGTCAACAACCTGTCCATGTCACTGTACTGTCATCTGCCACGTATCACCTCTAGACGCTTTCACGTCAACATGATGTCATGCTGATGTCAGCGTTGACTTTTTGCCTGTTTGGCAAAATGAACAGATCATGATATCTGGAGCATACAACGTCCGTTTGAGCCCATTCAAGTTGTGTTGGATTCGTATCGACGAGGCCTACACACACATCCGTTTTGAAGCCATTATGAGAACTTTGATTTTTAGGCCTTCCTGGACCCATTTTGGTCCCGAGATCCAATTCTGGATCACTAAGAGGAAGTGTTGACGTTTTGGTAGCCGCGAGAGGTATTAACCTCCATGGATAAACCTTGACTAGAATAGAATATTCTAGAAGCAAGAGAAAACCTAAACATATGTGTGAAAACCCTAAAAGACAAGTCGACTCAACAAAATAAGCAATATTGAAGTATTATATGCAGAAAAGGACAGGTCGACCCTACTTAAAAAGACACATGTTCACCTGGCCAGATTAGTATAAATAGAAGGCGTTTTAGCTCATTTGGAAAAACACACACTCACTCAGTTGGTGTGCATAGCTTAGAAGTGCAGTAGCAACAAAAGTAGTGCGCAAGTTAGGAAGAAGAGTTGGAGCATCTACAGTGGTGCAACACACTCTTGTTCAGCTTTTTTTGGTACTCTTAATTGTGCGCTACCTTAGAGAAGGCACACTCTCTTGGTCTATCTGTTGGTTCTAGTGTGTCTTCTCGGAATCATTCTATCTAGCAAAGGTTAAGGTGCTCGGGGGTGGCTTTGTGCCTATGGTTGGTTGACAATGGTGTAGCATTGTCTATGGTGAAACGAGCACAATATTCTAACAATCCCCATGATTCATTGTGATAACTAGAGTTGTGTGAAGCTCTCAGAGTGTTGATGATTGCAACTTCGTGAGACATTCTCCAGGTCGTACTCCTCGATGGACTAAGCCGAGTTTACATGTGATGATCAACTACATGAGACATTCTTTAACGATCCCATGCAGGACTCTTCTGGACTACTGCAATATCTCTGGGAACATCAACATGATCCACAGGATCAACTGGACCAACGACCTCAACTGTCTGTGTGGGCTCAACTATCTCCCTTTGAACTGTTGAAGGGTGAGGGGGAGAAGATACCATATCCTCCTGCCTTACTATCAATCTCCATGTGAGATCCTCTAGATCTCCTGAAGGCTACCTCCTTCTCAATGGAAACATCCATCCTCACCTCAATCTATCTATGCCCTGGGATGTAGGTCTGATATGCCTATGAAGACTCACTATACCCAACAAATGTACCCTTCTTTCCTGAAGGGTCTAACTTTGTCCTTTTCTCCTTGGGTATGTGAATTTAAATAGGACACCCAAATATCTCGAAGTGTCCAACCTCAGGCTTCACTCCGATGAAGGCCTTCTCAGGAGTCATATTTTTCAAAATCAAAGTTTGAAGATCTCATAGTATAAGTATCCACTCAAGGAAGCAATTGTCATAGCCCCACACAAATCTGAATGCACAAAGTCCAAGACCCCCTTGGATTTGTTGTCACTGCCCGGAAAAGATCCCTTGACATTCTTGTCAAGAGCACAACCTTTGCAAATACCATCATGCTCTACACGAAGAGCTGGAAGACCTATCACCATCTTCCCCAGAGCGGGAAGAGCTCTATAATGCAAATGAGCAAGTCTCCTATGCCATAACTCACTCAGACTGATAGAATCATGCATCAAGGCCTGAATTGGTCGAACTGCCAATCTGTACAAACTCCTTGTCTGGTGAGACTGCTTTATGTCTCAAACTAGAGACTATCTAATATGTTTTCTTCTGCAACTGTCACTATAGCTCCCTCTCAAAGCTATCAGTGGTGACTTTCCTCCATGGTAACCTGCCTGGAACAAGAAACAAGAACAAAAACATCTCCATGGCAACTTCCATGGGATTTAACAAGATAACCTTCCCAGAACAAGAAACAAGAACAAGAATAACTCCTAGAGGAGATCAATTTAGCTTACAAACAAGTGCACCTCATAATGATCATAACTTCAATAGATCAGAATGCAACATAAGATAACAATAATTCCATAACAACTAGAGGCATATCAAAACAATCAAACCTGGAGTCTTCACTTCCAGGAAGGGCGCATTGTTTCTCTGAATGCACTGCATCTGAGATCCCTTGGATCTACATATTGTCGCTTAGAAAATAGATCCCTTCTCCTGCAAACACCCTCATGATAATGATACAATTTTAACCATATACAAGTCCGTACCTCAACTTGTCTTCTAATCTCAAGGCTTGCGCAACTAGCAACTGGCAGATGAAAACTGCAACTAGCACGAAGCAACTGGCATTGCAACTGCAACTTTCCAAATAGGTTGCTCAATGAGCTTGACAAGGTTTAGGTCTTGAGCGGCGGAAAATTGCAGCAATGTGGTAAATCTCACGATTTTCCTTCAAGTGATTAGACTGTTTTGAAGGAAATTTGCTCTGATTCCATGTTGAATTTTCATTAGTTTTGTTAACATTAGATTTACGATAGCAATTTGAACTTCTTTTTGCATGCTCGTTTCACCATAGGCGATGCTACACCATCGCCACCCAACCATCGGCACGTATGCGTGCCTTCTCCCGAGCTAAGCATATATTGCAATATAAAGCAGTAGTTTATCCTGGGAAACCCTTCTACAGAAGGGAAGAAAACCCAACAACTTTTCTTATAGAAAATATGTAAATTTTCAGACCCCACCCAGTTTCAAGTCTCGCTGATTTTTATCAGTGTTTAATGCCCAAAACCCAGATTTATGACAACCATAAATACTCGGCATATAAACAATATTTCAGAACTGAAACATGAGGATTTTGAACAACATTTAATGCAGAAATAAATTTATATCAGCAGCACCATATTCAGAAATAAAATGCACAGAGATTTTTGGTCAAACTTGGCCCTGAAAAAAACCACAAGGGGAAAACCAGTGAGAGAGGGATTTTTATTATTTTCAGAGCTCAAAGAAATCTTCTGTTACAACAGAAATTTACTTTCAACAAAAATTACAGACTTATCTCATAAACCGTGCCAAGGTTCCTCCTCAAAATCTGAGCCACCTACTCCTTGAAATTCATGCCCAAAAAGCAGAGTTGTACGACCCTCGATTTCCCTGCCTCCTAGTTGTACGAACTGTATGGAATTTTCCAGAAAATCGTGCCTCCTTATGCTGTCTTGATTTCTGTGCCAAAACTGTTGTACAAGAACATTGGAATTCGTGCCCTCTTTGCCTCAGAAATCATTAATACAACCTCCTCGATTTTTGTGCCATTTTCAGTTGTACGGCCTCCTCAAAAATCTGTGTTGTATGACCCAGGTATGTTGTACCTTCTCCTCGATTTGCATGCTATACTTTTGTCTTGAAATTCGTGCCACCTTCAGAATTTTTTTTCTCTGCTTCAGCTCCACTTCACTCTCTCAAACTCTCTCCAAGTCACTCAACAATGAAGATGGAGGGCGCCTCACTAACCCTAGTCGACTCAATGAGGGAATGTGAGGGGTTTCATAATCCAACGATTGAGATTGGATTAGATGAGTGGATGAGATTGAGTGTCCATTCACTCACCCCCTTCACTTAAGTCATAAAGTCACCTTTTAATTTATCTCTCATAAATTAAATGACAACAGTCTAAATTAGGCACTTTCCCACCTCCTAGGCGCCTAGGTGATGAGAAACACTTGCCTAGGTACTTTTTAATTCATTTTTAACACTCCCTCTTACCGATGATGATGTTACTCACCACTCCAAGCTTGTCCTTGAAGAATACAAACTTGCCTTTTCCCAAAGATTTAGTATGTTTGCAACCTGCTCATTTGTAGATATGTATTGTAGCTCAACAACTCCTTTCTAAACATAATCCCGAATGAAGTGATATCGAATCTCAATGTGCTTAGACCTGTCGTGAAAAACTGGATTCTCATAGAGTTTGATACAACTCTGCTTGTCACAATAAATCATAGTGGGTCTCAACTGCACACCAAATAATCCCACCAACAACTTGTGAAGCCAAAGGACCTCACAACTGGCCTGACTGGTAGCCATATACTCAGCCTCTGCGGAACTCAAAGCCACTGACTTTTGCTTCCGACTGAACCAAGACACCACTGTTGAGCCCAATCTGAAACAACATCCAGACGTACTCTTCCTATCACTGACACATCCTTCCCAATCTGAATCTGTATAGCCCACCAATCGAACTCCATCCCCTCTCAGATAGTCCAGACCATAATCCACTGTACCACAACGATACCCAAGCACATGTTTTGCTGCCACCCAATGCACTCTCCTAGGCTCCACCATAAACTGACTAAGAGTGTTGACAACAAAACAAGTATCTGGTCTGGTGTTGACCAAATACATCAATGAACCGATCAACTGACGATATAAAGTGGGATCAACCAATTGTGACTCAGAAGCATGAAGCTTCTTCCGGTTTGTAATCATGGGTGTAGTCATGGGCCTACAATCCTCCATTTGGGATCTCCTCAGAATGTCACAAGCATACTTCCCTTGTCCCAGAAAGATGTGTCCAGGCTCCTGCCAAACCTCCAAACCCAAAAAATAATGCATTAGTCCAATATCTGTCATCTCAAACTCTGAAGCAATGCTCTCCTTGCAGCTAGTAATGAGTCTCTCAGCCCTTGTAATGAAAAGATCAACAACATATAGCAAGAGTATGAGAGGATCCTCTCCAACCACAATGAAGTATAGGTTGGGATCCGCCTCACTCTTCTCAAAGACCAACTGTTGCAAGTAGGCATCAATCCTAGAATACCAAGCTCTGGGAGCTTGTTTCAACCCATACAATGCCTTCTCTAGTCTGCACACGAGACTCTCTCCCATGCACCTCAAAGCCCAATGGCTGCTTAATGTACACCTCCTTCTGTATGAGACCATTCAGAAATGCGGTCTTCACATCCATCTGATGGATCTTCCAACCCGTCTCTGCTGCAATAGAGATCACTACCCTGATCGAGGTATATCTAGCAACCGAAGTGAATGTCTCATCATAGTCAACTCCCTCAACCTGTGAGAACCCCCGAGCCACAAAATGAGCTTTGTACTTCTCAATGTTGCCATCTGCAGCATACTTGAGTTTGTAGAGCCATCTAGAAGTCACCACTGACTTCCCCTCGGGTCTAGGAACAATCTCCCAAGCATCATTCTTCATGATGGAATTACACTCTTCCATCATGGCATCTCTCCAAACCTGTCTGCCAGCAGCCTCCTCAAAAGTGGAAGGCTCAGACTCCCTGATTTTGCTCACCATCACAATGTAGCTGCAAAATATCTCAGGAGGTATACTCTCCCTCACAGC
>ML849139.1:0-33092 GCA_009831015.1 Picea engelmannii
AAATTTCTAAGGATTTTATATATTTTTTATAAAATTTTGGCGATTTTTAAGGTAAAATAATTTTATCCTATAGAATTTGGGAGAATCATTTTTAAAATAGCGAATCTCATTTTTGGAAAAACCATGGAAAATTAGCCCATGAGATAAATTTAGCCCCTAAAATCATCCATGGATTAGAGAGGGGGGGGTCCAAGTTCTTGAGGAGCCACCACGTTAGGTAGGCCCCGCAATGGGAAAACCACTTTCTCAGACCCCCCCCCAACGTTAAAGGTAGAATGGTTGGGGGGTTCTGAGCTATGATAAGGATCATTGATCTGGAGAGGTGGGCCACCGCCGATGGAGATCAACATGGGGGTTAACGAAGGACAAGTTTCGGGTGGTGAGAGGAGATAGAGTAGTGAGTGAGATGAGGAGAGATGATGTGGAGGTGACATGGAGGTGACGCGGTGATATTTACCTACTGCAAGGATTAATTATTCTCATCGACCTGGGATCAATTGTCCAGATTCACTTTGAACTTTTGGGATTCAGATGTTTTGAATGTGAGACATGAAAAATATTTCGGAGGAAAATGTCCAAAGTGAATGATTTTTCGCCATGTGTCATGATGAATGAACGGTCTATATTTTCTTCGGAAGTCCGGGCTTCAGGATTTTCAAATGTGAAGCATGAAAAACCTCTCAGAGGAAAATATCCAAAGTGAATGATCTGCTGCCACGTTGTCGTGACTGACGAATGGTCCAGATTCTCTTTGGAAGTCCGCTCTTCGAGAGTTTCAAATGTGAAGCATGAAAAACCTCTTGGAGGAAAATATCTGAAGTGAATGATTTGTTTCTGCGTGTCGTGACCGATGAACGGTCCAAATTTTCTTTGGAAGTCCAAGCTTCGGGAGTTTCAAATGTTAGATTTGGAAATATCATGGAGGAAGATCACCGAAGTGACGTGGTGGCCTAACGTCATATGACGTCACAGCTACTAATGTGTCCTGGAAATAAAGGTGACACGTGTCACATGGAAATGGGTGAATGACACAACCAAATGACCTGGGATGAATTCCACGTGTCATGACACATGAGTGTGCCATGTGTCTCGACTACTGGTTGTTACGTACTTCGGGACTTCGACTCTCTGGGTCTTCGACATTCAGCTCTTCGAGACTTTCGAATGTGAAACATGAAAATATCCAAAGTGGATGATTTGTTGCCGTGTGTCGTGATTGAAGAAAAATCCAATTTCACTTTGGAAATCCAAGCTTTAGAAGTTCAGGAGTTTATGAGTGTTATGTTCGGAAAACTCTTGAAGGAAAATTTTCGAAGCGACGTGTCAGGTTCTCGGGACTTTGACTCTTCGGCTCTTTGGAGGCTTCAGATCTTCGACAACTCAGTACTTTGAACTTGATATTAAAACCTGTGCGATTCTAGAACCAGAATGGATGAGAGGCGTTGATCAATTTGACCTGATGAATTTATGCCATCGAAAATTAACCTGTTTGTTCCCACAGTTTGAGCCTGAAATTTGTTGCTCTGGATTGCTGCGTCATGTGTACAGGCATTTCCTGTGCATAGAAAAAGGCTTGGTAGACCTAGGTTACAACATTGGCTCCAAATGGGGATATCTCATCCCTGTGAAGTGCTAATAACTATAGATTAGTTCCTTGAGATTAGATAACTGCTCTTACCTTTCATCACTTACCCTCATTTTTGTCTGTCATCCCTTTGTATCTATTATTGTCCTTCAACCATGCATTTTATTGAATTAAAATCTAAAAATGCACCCTAGTGCCTTATTGGGTTATGGAGTCATTATTCACAGAACTAACTAATCAAAAGCAATAATAAAAGGAGCATCTATGGTACAAGAGAGGCCTCCCTCCCATTCTAAAAAAAAATAGTGTTTCAAGAAGTGCCCATTTACTAGGCCTCCAAAGATCTCTGTATTGTCCAGATTGTGCAGGATGAATGTGTTGTTGTTCATAAATTCAACCACCTTAAAAGGGACAAACCAGAAGTTGTTGAATTTACCATGCTTGGAATTGTCATTCCTTCTGGCATCCCACCTCAAAATCAGGTCACCTTATTGAAAAATATCCTTCTTGGTTTTCTTATCAAAGGTTGATTTGATCTTTCTCTGGTATGCTTCTGTCCTCTGATCTAGTGCTTCTCTTCTTTGCTGAAATTCTATAATCTGAAAGATCCTCCATTGGATTTCATTGGGTTCCTCAATGTCCTCCTACAAGAATTTTAGGACTGGTATACCAAGCTGAGTAGGAAAAATGACATCTATGCCATAAACAAGCTGGAATGGTGAGGTTCCTAGAAAATTCTTAGTGCTGATCTTGTCAGCCCATAAGGCATATTTGAGTTTAGAGTCCTAGGATTTCTTGCTTTCAGTCAATTTTTTTTAATGATCCTGATAAGAGTCTTGTTTGATGATTCCAGGCCATTTCCCTGAGGGTAATAGGGTGTGGAATGTGTCAAGGAAATGTTGTGACTGCCACAGAAGTAAATCATGGCTTTGGACATGAATTCTTGGGAATTGTCTGTTACCATCTTCCTGGGGCAACCAAATCTGGAAAAAATATTAGATTCCCTGAAATTCATGATTACCTTGTTAGTGGCATTCCTGGTGGGCACAAACTCAATCCATTTGGTGAAGTAGTCTGTTGCAGTGAGGATCCACTTGTGTTGTCCACTAGAGGATGGATTTATTTCTCCTATGAAGTCTAACCCCCATTGTTGAAATGGACTACTGGAATTTATAGGTTTCAGGGGTAGTGATAGTAAATTATGCTTCCCTGCAAACATCTGGCATTCATTGCATGATATAATAGTGGAAAAGACATCAGAGAAAAGGGTGGGCCAGTAATATCCTTCCCTCAGGATCTTGAGCGTTGTGGCCTTCCAGTGCTAGTGCCTCCACACACTCCTTTGTGCATTTCTGATGTGACTTGTTTAGCTTCATTTTCATCAAGGCATTTTAATAGAATGTTAGTAGGATCCCTCCAATACAATATTTGGTTTGAAATGTAGAATATGATGGCTTTCAACTTGAGAGACATGGCCTTTGTCTTCTTCAGATCTGGTGGACATTCAAAATGTTGTAGAAAATATATGATGTTCTTATACCAAGATGAAGAGGAATATTTTTCAAATACATGTAAGTTGTCTTGTCGAGGTTGTATGATGGGTGCATCTGATTGGGTGAAGGTTTGATGCAATTCCAACGATTTGCAGTTTGATTCTAATAGAAATTTGGCCAGTCCTTTCCCCTTGATCAACTTGGTGGGATTTATGTGCAAGTCATACTCCAACAGTTCGAAAATCCATATTCCACTTTTCTGCTCATTGTCTGGCTGGACCAGAATCTCTTTGACATTGTTTCTAGGAACAAAGTCCATTATGCTAGACTGTAGCACATAAAACCTGAAGGCCTTGAGTGATTTGACCAGTGCATAAGCTTGTTTCTCTAATATATCATACTTAAGATCAATATCTCGGAGGGCTCTACTGAAAAAGACTGTGGGATGCTCATGCCCTTCTTCGTTTTCCTACAATAGTACGACAACAATTGTTTCATCTGAGGAAAAGGAAAAGATGAATAAATATTTGGTATAGTTAGGGCTGGTCAATACAGGTGCTTCAAATAAATCTTGATTGATTGTTTGGAAAGATGATTTCTCCTCCAAAGACCATTTTATCACAACACCTTTCTTCAACATGTTAGTAATAGGCTTCAGAATTTCAATAAAATTTAGCACAAAGCTTCTGAGGAAGTTTATCTTACCAATAAAAGACTAGACAGCCTTTTTATTTCTAGGAATATTGATTTGTTGAATGGCACAAACCCTCTTTGGATCAATTTTTATGCCTTTGGCTGATATGATGTGGCCCAAGAGCTTCCCTTATGGAAAAGTGAGACTTCCTAGTATTGAGAGATATCCCATACCTCCTGCATTTCTTGAAAACCTTCTCCAAATGATGCAAATGTTCCTCATCGGACTTGGGAAAAATGGTATTGTCATCTAGGTATATGACCATAAATTTGTCTTTCTCCCCCACAAAATCTATGTCCATGGCCCTCTGAAAAGTGGCCATGGCGTTCATGAGCCCAAAGGGCATCTTGTCATACATGAATGTTCCCCATGGGGTGGTGAATGTTGTCCTTTCTTTATCTTCCTCACAAACTGCTATCTGTTTATAACCGGAATATCCATCCGACAAGGAAATTTTGTGTGCACCTACCACCCTCTGTAAAATATGATCCATCTTGGGGAGGGGGTAATTTTCCTTTAAAGAACACTTGTTTAGATTTTTGAAATCAACACATAAGCGTATCTCCCCACTCTTCTTCCTTACAGGTACTAATTTGGCCATAGAGTTTGACTACCTTAATGGAACAATAATCTTGGCATCCAACATCCTTTTTTAGCTCCTTGTCAATTATGGACATTTACATGGGATTAAATTGTCTAATCTTCTGTCTGAATGGTCTGGAGCCAGTTTTTAGAGAGATCTTGTGCTGGATGATGTCAATATCAAATGTCTTCAAATATTCATAGGACCATGAAAAAGTATCAACGAACTTTTTAATGAGAATGGCATACCTGTCTTTTTGTTTTGCATCCAATTCTTTGGACAACTTGATGATCTTGGGATTATCAGTGGTCCCAATATCGCACTCTGTCACCTCCTCTTCTTGATTCTTCATGGAAGTTCCTTTGTAAACATCATTGCTGTCGAACAATATTTCCAATGGTACTAGTCCTCTAGGAATGTGATTGGTTTTCAGCTCCACAAAATCATGACTAGCCACTGTCTTCAGTAGATGAGAAGATTGTTGATCTTCTAATTTCTCATTTTCATCTTCTTGAATTTCATGATCAATTGAGATATTGGAGAATTCATCAATGGCATGAAGAAATATCTGCAACTCTAAATCATCACTAAATACTTGCTAGTGCTTTATGTTGTCTGGTATGGTTGTTCTATGACTAATTTTCACCTGATATTTAATATTTGGTCCAATGGGAGGCCTGAACGTGATGGAAGCTAAGGCCAGAGAATCAACTTTCTGATTTTGTTCTTTGGGAATGAAAGAAAGGTTAAATGCTAGAAATAAATTATAGATCAGGTCCAATACCTTGTTCCTGTACTTCTTGAGCCTTTGTTTCTTAACTTGATATATATTCCTCACTTGATTGATGACCAACTAAGAATCACCAAAAACTGCTAAACAATTAATGGCCATGTCTTTGGCAGCCCTCAATCCCAATACCAGATCTTCATATTCAACTATATTGTTAGTAGTCTCAAACTCTAGCTTATAAGAGAGGGTTATAACTTCTTCTAAAGGAGAAATGAGGAGAATACCTGCACCAAATCTGTATTTCAATGAAGAACCATCGAAATACATCTTCCACACCTTGTTTTGTTGACCAATCGTTGGCTTATCTCTGCATTGGTTGACTGATATTCCAGGTTCATCATCATCTAAATGAAAAATAGATGAACCAATCTCATCCTCAACAACATAAATGGGGTGATTTCTTGGGTTCTGATGATCACTGACTATGTAGGCTAACCATACCTCTCTATATAGCCTCCTGTTCTCACCACCAAACATAGGAATGGTGGCATATGTGAGGTCCATTTGCAATTATCCTCCAACCTTCTTAGCCCAAGTTATGGATAATAGCATGCCAAACTTTGGGGGGATGTTGGCCACCACAATGTCCATCACTACACTCTTCATGGGTAATTGTGCTAGAGAAACCACCATATCATTTATCAATCCCAGACATTTTACTTTCTTGGAATCAAAGGAGTACAGGTCTTGGTAAGGCTTGGTAATATCCAAACCTAGTTCTTCCATAACAACTTTGGTCATGACATTGTGAGAGGCTCCTGAGTCCATAAGACAATTGTGCAGGATCTTATCATGGAAATTCAAGGATATATAGAAAGGAGGAGAATCATCATAGCCATCCTCATTGTGTGGACCCACAATAATGGATGGGTTTTCATCTTGTAGAGTAATGACATCAGAAGATACACTAGAAGGAGTTGGTTGCCTAACTTTCATGATGGATTTATTGAAAGGTTCATTTTTTAACAATTCTGTCGAAGGGAAAGGAATATTGATTTTGCTCATCTCATGTTCCTGGATGAATGAGGTTGGTGGCTTATCAACTTCCTTTGTCTCAGGGGAAAGAGGTTTTGATCGTGGAGATGACTGAGCTTTAGATGGCATACCTTTATTTGGATTTGGCGTGGGAGGGGCTTCTGCTTGTTTTCCTTGATTAGAGGTGGTGGCCTTGGAAGTCTGTTTCTCATCCTCAAATCATACTTCTTCTTGGGTTGACCTTGAATAAATCCTTCTTCCCCTATCTAATCATCAAATGGATTTGACAATTGTGCTACCTCATATTCTTGTTGTGTTAAGTGACTGGTATAATAATCTGTCTCATTGAAAATCACATTAGTATCATCCACAACATCATTGTTTTCATCTATCTCCTCAATTTGATTTTTTTGGAAAGGTGGCACTACCCTTTGATCATTAAAATTTCTCCTTTCTCTCTACATTACTTGATGAGCATCTTTAGGCCTTCTAAATTGGTTCTGATTTCTGTTACCAGCCCCTTGAAAGGTTCTGTTTGGCAGTTTGGATTCCCATTTTAGCTTAGCTATATCAGAAGTAAGATCCTTCAAAGTCTTAGTCATATATTCAAGTTTGGGTTCATATGTGGTTAGTTTAGAGGAGGTAGGGGCGTCCTCTCTCTGTTTTTTCTTCTCTTTTTTAGATCTGGTCTTTAATCTGTCGGATGCCAAAATATTATATTCAACTTCGATGGTTTCTTCCTTGATGGACAACAACGTCATTGATCTTATCTCTCTCAGGAGGAGGGAGAATTTTGCATCAAATGCATTAGCATAAGTGATCTTGGCAGAGGATTCAATTGGTTTGATTTCATCCGGGATTCTACCATACATTTTATTGAATCTCTTGGTGAAGTCTAAAATAGATTCACCATTTTTTCTCTTTAGAGCCCCAAATTCAGTGATGTAATAGAGATAATCTCTCCTATCTCCCCATTTTTTTATGAAAGCTTCATATAATGCCTCAATATGTACAATGGAGGCTAGAGGAAGACTTCTGAACCATTTTCTGACCTCCCCATCCAAACTCTGTACAAACAACCTCATCCACACATTTGAATAATCAATGTTAAAGTTGTCTACAAAACTATAAAAGGACACCAGATGTTCTTCAATAGTTATTTCACCTTTCCCATTATATCTTGGTAGATATTTCATGTAATCTGTGGTTGGGAGTGCATGTAAAACTACAAGTAGCACTAAGGGTGCATATCTGGCAGCAATTATGACATCCATCCTATTACCGGCCATGGATTGAACAATAGGAATCTGCAAATTTATGGGATATACAGGAGGGGATGCAGGACTGGAGACTGAAGTGGAATCATGAGTAGGAGATATCTGAGCCCCTTTGGAAATATGATTCTCAGGGCTAGCAAATTCAAGCTGCTCGTGATGATGGTTTGAAGTATTCTCTTGGTGTGAAGCTTTTCCCTTGAGGGGGGAAGTGTACCTCTGATCTATAGTGGATTTCCTTAGTTTCCTTTCTAGTTCAAAGCCTATTGTATTATTCTCAGGGTTAGAATCAACCTTCTTGGCTTTGCTATTTTCAGATTTGGATCTGTTGAATCCTTTTTTGGGTGCCAATATTTCTTCTTTGGATTTTACTCAATGAAGTTGCCAGGTGAAAGATGATAGTCTGTTGGTGTCTGATCTTTGTTAACCATCAAAAGTCAAAGATGATCAATTGTCATTCTCCCAGGGAAATATATTTCATTACTCTATTCCCCAGCAACGATGCTAGAAGATGTTGGTCCTAAGGCCTGCACCTGATTGGTAAAGGGAAAATCTAGACCACCTATCAGTTTAGAATGATTTATTATTTTAACTATTTTGTTGGTTGGTTAGAGGGTTAATCTATCAAGATAAAGGCAAGGTTGGGTTGGCAGAATGATATGGATAAGGGCCCTCCTTGGCTGATGGCACACTAATGAAAGACTAGTGAAATAATATAAAATAGAGGGAAACAACAAACTACTCAATGGATAATCTGTTGCAAGAAGTTCAATACTTAAAATATCATTTGAAGACATCAAACATGTATCAAAACAAAATAACTCCCACAGGTTTCATAAAACAAATCTTCACCAAAGCATTAGCTGTTTGACAGGTTGCATATCAGTAAAAATAAGTCGTACAATAGCTTTGTATGTTTCACAAATCAGAAATTGTATTCAAGATAAGAATGGAAACACATGAAGAGTTGAACATAACATTGTTATCAAGAGTATGTTCACCAACTAGAGATATTTAATCCATGCATAAAATGGGTACAACCAATTTGTTGTATTGCTATTCTTTCCTCAAAAAATCCAACCTTTACAATATCCAAAAACTAACTATTTAAAAGAGTTGTAGAGGATCTCATCCTTAGGGGACTGAGTCGTAAATTTAGGGAACTGTTCGTAAATCAAATAATTAAATTTACTAATATACTGGACTTAATCAACAAGAGTGGTTCTTATCACACACAGAAGACCACTCTTGCATATAATCTAGGAAAACACTAGACTTAATCGAATAAAGATACTACTATCTCTATGACAGAACATATGCATGTCCTGGAGGAACTGAGTGGCCGAAAATAGGCCTCGAAGTGATAGAGAAGAGCTCTGTTTTGAATGAAGATATGTTTGTGAGTTGTTGGAGGCCACTGGAGATAACCAGCTGCATGAGTAGAGTTTGTTGAAGTGTTTCTAATATTAATCTGCGTAGACCTATGACTGAGACTTAACTCTCTCTCTATGCCTGAGATTTCGGGAGCCAAGCGCACTCTGTATTTCCCCGTCAGCTACCATATGTACCTTTGAGATAGCTTCGATGGAATTGTTTTCAACCCATTGGGCACAAGGGGAGACGTGGAGGAGAGCATCCAATCAGGAGACAAGATGAATGGATGCGAGGGTAGATGACGTGTGAAGACAGATGTCAAAGTGAGAGGAGGTGTGAATATGATGGAGGTATCGAGAGTATGGAGTTGGGGAAGTGTAGTGAAGGATACAGGTGGAACATAGGGAGAGGAGGAGTAGACAGGTTGGGAAGTGAGTGGAGAATAAGTGGTGAAAGGCGAGAGGGGGTAGTATTGAAAAACAACCCGAGAGGAACTCTAAGGGGGGGGTAGGTGGTANGTCTAGTTTCTTGAGGATATTCCATGTTAGGTAGGGCCCACGATGGGAAATTCACTTGCTCGAAACCTCTCCCCCCCAACTGTTAAAGGCAGAATGGTCAGGGGGGTCCGAGCTACGATAAGGACCGTTGATCTGGAGAGGTGGGCCACCGCCAATGGATATCAACTTGGGGGTTAACGAAGGAAAAGTGTTGGGTGGTGAGAGGAGATAGATTGGTGAGTGGGATGAGGGGAGGTGACGTGGAGGTGACACAATGATCTTTACCTACTACAAGGATCAACGATTCTCTTCGACCTGGGATCAATGGTATAGATTCACTTCGAACTTTCGGGCTTTAGATGTTTTGAATGTGAGACATGAAAAATATTCCGAAGGAAAATCTCCAAAGTGAATGATCTGTTGCCACATGTCATGATGAATGAACGGTCCAGATTTTCTTCGAAATTCCGAGCTTCAGGAGTTTCAAATGTGAAGCATGAAAACCCTCCCAGAGGAAAATCTCTGAAGTCAATGATCTGCTTCCACGTGTCGTGACCGATGAACGGTCCAAATTATCTTCAGAAGTCCAGGATTCGGGAGTTTCAAATGTGAAGCATGAAAAACATCCCAGAGGAAAATCTTCGAAGTGAATGATCTTCTGTCGCGTGTCGTGACCGATGAACGATCCGGATTTTCTTCAAAATTCCTAGCTTTAGGAGTTTCAAATGTTAGACTTGGAAATATCCCAGAGGAAAATCGCCGAAGTGACGTGGTGGCCTAACGTCATATGATGTCACAATTGCTGTTGTGTCCTAGAAAGAAAGGTGAAATGTGTCACATGGAAATGGGAAAATGACACAACCAAATAACCTAGATGAATGCCACGTGTCATGACTCATGAGTGTGCCATGTGTCTCGATTTGTGGTTGTTATGTTCTTTGGGACTTCGATTCTCTGGGTCTTCGGCATTTGACTCTTCGGGAATTTCGAATGTGAAACATGAAAAATTCCTGGAGGAAAATCCCCAAAGTGAATGATCTGTTTCTGTGTGTCGTGACTGAAGAATGGTCCAAATTCACTTCGAAAATATGGGCTTCAGGAGTTCGGGAGTTTATGAGTGTTATGCTTGGAAAACTCCCAAAGGAAAATCACCGAAGCGACGTGTTAGGTTCTCGGGACTTTGGCTCTTCGGCTCTTTGGAGGCTTCGAGTCTTCGACAACTCAGTACTTCAAAATTGATATTAAAACCTATGCGATTCTGGAACCTGAATGGATGAGAGCCATTGATATATTTGACCTGATGGATTTCCGCCGTCGAAAATTAGCCTGTTTTTTCCCACAGTCTGAGCCCAAAATTTGCTACTCTAGATTGTTGCATCATGTGCACGGGCATTTCTTGTGCATAGAAAAAGGCTTGGTATACCTAGGTTACAACATTGGATCCAACTGGGGATAGCTTGTCCCTATGAGGTGCTAATAAATTTAGATCAGTGCCTTGAGATTAGATAACTTCTCTTACCTTTCATCACTTACCCTCGTTTATGTCTGTTAGCCCTGCGTATCTGTTATTGTCCTTCAACCATGCATTTTATTGAATTAAAATATGAACTGCACCCCAGTGCCTTATTGGGATATGGAGTCTTTATTCACACAACTAACTAATCAAAAGCAATAATAAAAGGATCATGTATGGTACAAGAGAAGCCTCCCCCCCATTCTCAAACAAAATAGTGTTTCAGTAAGCGCCCATTTACTGGTCCTCCAAAGATCTTTGTATCATCCAGATTGTGCATGATGAATGTGTTGTTGTTCAAAACTTCAACCACCTTAAAAGGGACAAACCATAGGTTTTCGAATTTACCATGCTTGGAATTGTCATCCCTTCTGGCATCCCACCTCAAAACCATGTCACCTTCTTGAAAAATCCCCTTCTTGGTTTTCTTATCAAAGGCTAATTTGATCTTTCTCTGGTATGCTTCTATCCTCTGATATAATGCTTCTCTTCTTCGTTGAACTTCCATAATCTTAAATATCCTCTGTTGGATTTCATTGGGTTCCTCAATGTCCTCCTGTAAGAATTTCAGGACTGGTATACCAAGATGAGTAGGAAAAATGACATCTATGCCTTAAAAAAGATGGAATGGTGAGGTTCCCAGAGACTTCTTAGTGTTGATTCTGTCATCCCATAAGGCATATTTGAGTTTAGATTCCCGGGATTTATTGCTTTAAGTCAACAAATTTTTAATGATCCTGATGAGAGTCTTGTTTGATGATTTTGCCAGACCATTTCCCTGAGGGTAATAGGGTGTGGAATGTGTCAATGAAATGTTGTGACTGCCACATAAGTCAATCATGGCTTTGGACTTGAATGCTTGGGCATTGTCTATTACCAACTTACTGGGGCAACCAAATATGGCAAAAATATTAGTTTCCAGGAAATTCATGATTACCTTGTCAGTGGAATTCCTGGTGGGCACAACCTCAATCCATTTGGTGAAGTAGTCGGTGGCAGTGAGGATACACTTGTGTTGTCCACTAGAGGGTGGATTTATTTCTCCTATGAAATCTAACCCCCATTGTTGAAATGGACTACTGGCATTGATAGGTTTCAGGGGTAGTGATAGTAACTTCTTCTTCCTTGCAAACATCTAACATTCATTGCATGTTGTAACAATGGCAAAGAAATCAGAGAAAAGGGTGGGCCAGTAATATCCTGCCCTCAAGATCTTGAGCGTTGTGGCCTTCCAGTGCTGGTGCCCTCCACACACTCCTTTGTGCATTTTTTTTGTGACTTGTTTAGCTTCATTTTAATCAAGGCATTTTAACAAAATGCCAGCAGGATCCCTCCAATACAAGCTTTGGTTTGAAATGCAGAATTTGACGGCTTTCAACTTGAGAGACCTGGCCTTTGTCTTCTTCACATTTGGTGGACATTCAAAATGTTGTAGAAAATAGATGTTGTTTTTATACCAAGGTAGAGAGGAATATTTTTCAAATACCTGTAAGTTGTCTTATCTAGGTTGTATGATGGGTGCATCTGATTGGGTGAAGTTTTGATACAATTACAATGCTTTGTAGTTTGATTCTGATAGCGATTTGGCTAGTCCTTACCCCTTGATCAGCTTGGTGGGATTTATGTGCAAGTCATACTCCAACAATTTGACAATCCATCTTCCTCTTTCCCCCTCACTGTCTGGTTGGAACAGAATCTCTTTGACAGTGTTGCTAGGAACAAAGGTCGTTATGCTAGACTGTAGCACATAAACCCTAAAGGCCTTGAGTTCTTTTACCAATACATAAACTCATTTCTCTAATACATCATACTTGAGCTCAACATATCGGAGGGCTCTGTTGAAAAAGTCTATGGGTTGCTCACACCCTTCTTCATTTTTCTGCAGTAGTACAACAACAAATTTTTCATCTAAGTGAAATGAAAAGATGAAGAAATATTTGGTATAGTCAGGGTTGGCCAGTACAGGTGCTTCAACTAAATCTTACTTGATTGTTTGGAAAGATGATTTCTCCTCCAAAGACCATTTTATCACAACATATTTCTTCAACATGTTAGTAATAGGATTCAGAGTTTCAGCAAAATCCGGCACAAAGTGTTTGAGGAAGTTTATCTTACCAATAAAATACTAGACAACCTTTTTATTTCTGGGAATCTTGATTTGTTGAATGGCACACACCCTCTTCGGATCAATTTTTATGCTTTCGGATGATATGATGTGGCCTGGGAGCTTCCCTTATGGCATGGAAAAGTGAGACTTACTAGGATTGAGAGATATCCCATACCTCCTGCATTTCTTGAAAACCTGCTCCAAATGTTGCAAATGTTCCTCATCGGACTTGGAAAAAATGGTAATGTCATCTAGGTATATGACCATAAATTTGTCTTTCTCCCCCACAAAATCTATGTCCATGGCTCTCTGAAAACTGGCCCCTACGTTCACGAGCCCAAAGGGCATCTTGTCATACATGAATGTTCCCCATGGGGTGGCGAATGTTTTCTTTTCTTTATCTTGCTCACAAACTGATATCTGTTTATAACTAGAGTATCCATCCAATAAGGAAATTTTGTGTGCACCTACCACCCTCTGTAAAATATGATCCATATTTGGGAGGGGGTAATTGTCCTTCAAAGAACACTTGTTTAGATTTTTGAAATCAACACATAAGCATATCTCCCCACTCTTCTTCCTTACAGGTACTAAGTTGGCCACCCAGTTTGAATACCTTAATGGTACAATAATCTTGGCATCCAACATCCTTTTTAGCTCCTTCTCAATTATGGACATTAACATGGGATTAAATTGTCTAATATTCCATCTGAATGACTTGGATCCAGGTTTTAGAGGGATCTTGTGCTAGATGATGTTAGCATCAAATGTCTTCAAATATTCATAGGACCATGCAAAAGTATCAAAAAACTTTTTAATGAGACCGAAATACATGTCTTTCTTTTGTTCTGTAGCCAATGATTTGGACAACTTGATGATCTTGGGATTCTCAGTGGTCTCAATATTGCACTCTGTCGCCTCCTCTTCTTGATTCTTCATGACAGTTCCTTTGTAAACATCATTGTTGTCGAACAATCTTTCCAATGGTACTAGTCCTCTAGGAATGTGATTGGTTTTTTGCTCCATAATATCATGACCAACCACTGTCTTCAACAAATGACAAGTTTGTTGATCTTCTAATTTCTCATTTTCATCTTCTTGACTTTCGTGATGAATTGAGATATTGGAGAATTCATCAATGGTGTGAAGAAATATCTGCAACTCTAAATCATCACTAAAGACTTGCCAGTTCTTTATGTTGTTTGGTATGGCTGTTCTATGTCTAATTTCCACCTGATATTTAATATTTGTTCCAATAGGAGGCCTGAACATGCTGGCAGCTAAGGCCAGAGAATCATCTTTCTGATTCTTTTCTCTGGGAATGAAAGAGAGGTTAAATGCTAGAAATAAATTATTGATCAGGTCCCATACCTTGTTCCTGTACTGCTTGAGCCTTTGTTGCTTAGCTTGATAAATATTCCTCACTTGATTGATGCCCAACTCAGAATCACCAAAAACTGCTAAACAATCAATGACCATGTCTTTGGCAGCCCTCAATCCCAATACCAGAGCTTCATATTTAGCTATATTGTTAGTAGTCTCAAACTCTAGCTTATAAGAGAGGGTTATAACTTCTTCTGAAGGAGAAATTAGGATAATACATGCACCAGATCCATATTTCGATGAAGAACCATCTAGATACATCTTCCACACCTTGTTTTGTTGACCAATCATTGGTTGATCTCTGCATTGGTTGATTGATATTTCATGTTCATCATCATCTAAATGAAAAACAAACGAACCAATCCCATCCTCAACAAAATAAATGGGGTGATTTCTTGGGTTCTAATGATCATGTACTATGTAGGCTAACCTTACGTCTCTGTATAGCCTCTTGTGCTCACTACCAAACGGATGAATGGTGGCATATGTGAGGTCCATTTGCAATGATCCTCCAAACTTATTAGCTCAAGTTCTGGATAATAGCATTCCAAACTTTGAGGGGATGTCAGCCACCACAATGTCCATCACTACACTCTTCATGGGTAATTGTGCTAGATAAACCACCATATCCTTTATCAATCCCATGCATTTTACTTTTTTGGAATCAAAGGAGTACAGGTCTTGGTAAGGCTTGGTAATATCTAGACCTAGTTCTTCCATAACAACTTTGGGCATGACATTGTGAGAGGCTCCTGAGTCCATAAGACAGTTGTGCAGGATCTTATCATGGACATTCATAGATATATAGAAAGAAGGAGAAGCATCAGAGCCATCCTCAATGTGTGGACCCACAGTAATGGTTGGGTTTTCATCTTGTAGACTAATGACATCAAAAGATACACTGTAAGGAGTTGGTTGTAGAAATTTCATGATGGATTTATTGAAAGGTTCATTTTTTAACAATTCTATCAAAGGGACATGAATCTTGATTTTTCTCAGCTCATGTTCCAGGCTGAAAGAGGTTGGTGGCTTATCAACTTCCTTTGTTTTAGGGGCAAGAGGTTTTGATAGTGGATATGACTGAGTTTTAGATGGCATACCTTTATTTGGATTTGTCTTGGGGGGGGCTTCTGCTTGTTTTTCTTGATCAGAGGTGGTGGCCTTGGAAGCTCCATTTCTCGTCCTCAAATCATACTTCTTCTTGGGTTGACCTTAAATAACTCCCTCTTCCCCTATCTGATCATCAAATGGATTTGACAATTGTGCTACCTCATATTCTTGTTGTGTTAAGTGATTGGTATAATAATATGTCTCATTGAAAATCACAACAATATCATACACAACATCATTTTCTGCATCTATCTCCTCAATCTGATTATTTTGGAAAGGGGACACTACCCTTTGATAATCATCATTTCTCCTTTCTCTCTGCATTACTTGAGGAACATCATTAGACCTTCTGAATTGGTTATTATTTATATTACTAGCCCCTTGAAAGTTTCTGTTTGGCTATTTGGATTCCCATGTTAGCTTAGCTATCTTAGAAGTTAGATCCTTCAAAGTCTTAGTCATATCTTCAATTTTGGGATCAGATGTAGCTGGGTTAGAGGAGGTAGGGGAGTCCTCTCTCTGTTTTTTCTTCTCTTTTTCAGATCTGGTCTTTAATCTGTCTAATTCTAAAATATTAGATTCAACTTCGATGGCTACTTCCTTCATGGACAACAACGTGGGTGATCTTCTCTCTCTCAGGAGGAGGGATAATTCTTCATCAAATGCATTAGCATAAGTGATCTTGGTAGAGGCTTCATTTGGCTTGATTTCATCTGGGATTCTACCATACCTTTTATTAAATCTCTTGGTGAAGTCTGAAATAGATTCACCATTTTTTCTCTTTAGAGCCCCAAATTCAGTGATGTAGTAGAGATAATATCTCCTATTTCCCCATTTCTTTATGAAAGCTTCATATAACGCCTCAATATCTGCAATGGAGGATGGAGGAAGACTTCTTAACCATTTTCTGACCTCCCCATCCAAAATCTGTACAAACAACCTCATCCACACATCTGAATAATCAATGTTAAAGTTGTTTGCAAAACTATAAAAGGCTACCATATGTTCTTCAACAATTATTTCACCTTCCCCATTATATCTTGGCAGATATTTCTTGTAATATGTGGTTGGGAGTGCATGTAAAATTACAGGTAGCACTAAGGGTGCATATCTGGCAGCAATTATGACATCCATCGTATTAACGGCCATGACTTGAACAATAGGAATCTGAAAATTTATGGGAGATACATGAGTGGATGCAGGACTGGACGCTGAAATGGAATCAAGAGTAGGAGATGTCTGAGCCCATTTGGAAATATGATTCTCAGGGCTAGCAAATTCAAGTTGCTCATGATTATGGTTTGAAGTATTCTCTTGGTGTGCATCTTTTCCCTTGAGGGTGGAAGTGTACCTCTGCGCTATAGTAGATTTCCTTAGTTGCCTTTCTAGTTCAGATCCTACTATGTTATTCTCAGGGTTAGAAATCAACCTTCTTGGCTTTGCTATTTTCAGATTTGGATCTATTGAATCCCTTTTTGGGAACCAATATTTCTTCCTTGGATTTTACTCAGTGAAGTCACCAAGTGAAAGATGGAAGTCTATTGGTGTCTGATCTTTGTTCACCATCAAAGGTCAGAGTTGATCAATTGTCGCTCTCCCAGGGAAATATATTTCGTTACTCCATTCCCCGGCAACAGTGCCATAATATGTTGGTCCTAAGGTCTACACCTGACTGCTAAAGGGAAAAGCTAGGACACCTATCAATTTAGAATGATTGCTTCTTTTAACTCTTTTGTTGGTTGGTCAGAGGGATATTCTATCAAGACAAAGGTAAGGTTGGGTTGGCAGAACGATATGGATGAGGGCCCTCCTTGGTTGATGGCACACTAATGACAGACCATTGAAATAATATAAAACAGAGGGAAACAACAAACTACTCAATGAATAATTTGTTTCTAGAAGTTCAATACTTAAAATATCATTTCAAGACATCAAACATGTATCAAAACACAGTAACTCCCACAGGTTTTAGAAAAAAAATCTTCACCAAAGCATTATCTATTTGAGAGGTTGCATATCAATAAAAATAAGTCATACAATAGTTGAAAGGAAATGAAATGTACGTTGAAAAAATCAAAAACTTTATTCAAGATAAGAATGAAAACACATGAAGAGTTGAACGAAACAATGTCATGAAGAATATGTTCACCAGGTAGAGAGATTTAATCCATGCATAAAACATGTCCAACCAATATGTTGTATTTCTATTCTTTCCTAAAAAATCTGACCTTTACAATATGCAAAAACTAACTATTTAAAAGAGTTGCAGAGGCTCTCGTCCTTAGGGGACTAATTCGTAAATTTAGGGAACTGTTCATAAATCAAATAATTAACTTTACTAAGACAATGGATTTAATCAACAAGAGTGGTTATTATCAAACACAGAAGACCACTCTTGCATCTAATCTAGGAAAATGATGGACTTAATCAAATAAAACTACTATTGTCTCTGTGACAGAATTGATGCATGTGATGGAGGAACTGAGTGGCTGAAAATAGGCCTTGGAGTGAAAAAGTATAGCTCTATGTTGAACAACCGCATGTCTGTGAGCTGTTGGAGGCCACTGGAGATAACCAACTACATGAGCAGAGTTTGTTGAAGTGTTTCTAAGACTAATCTGCATAGACCTGTGACTCATACTTAACTCTCTGTCTATGCCTGAGATTTTGCAATCCAAGCGCACTCTGTATTGACCCTGTCAACTACCATCTGTATTTGTGAAATAACTATTATGGAATGGTTGTTGACCCATCAATCATGAGGGGAGATGTGGAGGCGAGCATCCAATCAGGAGACAGGATGAATGGATGTGAGGGTATATGACGTGTGAAGATAGATGTCAAAGTGAGAGGAGGTGTAAATATGATGGAGGTATCGAGAGTATGTATTTGGTGATGTGTAGTGAAGAATATAGGTGGAATGTAGGGAGAGGAGGAGTAGACAGGTTGGGAAGTGAGTGGAGAACAGGTAGCAAAAGGCGAGAGGGGGCGGTATTGAAAAACAACCCAGGAGGAACTCGAAGGGGAGGGTAGGCGGTAAGCGGATTAGAGAGGTGAGGGCCCAATTTATTGAGGAGCCGACATGTTAGGTAGGGAATGCGATGGGAAAAACAAATGCTCCAACCCCCCCCCAACCGTTAAAGGTAGCATGGTTGGGGGGGGTCCGAGTTGCGATAAGGACCGTTGATTTGTAGAGGTGGACCACCGCTGATGGAGATTAGCATGGGGGTTAACAGAGGACAAGTGTTAGGTGGTGAGAGGAGATAGAGTAGTGAGTGGAATGAGGGGAGGTGACGTGGAGGTGACACGGTGATATTTACCTACTACAAGGATCGACGGTTCTAGTCGACCTGGGATCAATGGTTCAGATTCACTTCGGACTTTCAGGATTTAGATGTTTTGAATGTGAGACATGAAAAATCTTCTAGAGGAAAATCTCTGAAGTGAATGATTTGTCGCCACCTGTCATGATGAATGAATGGTCCATATTTTCTTCGTAACTTCGGGCTTCGGGAGTTTCAAATGTGAAGCATGAAAAATCTCCCAGAGGAAAATATTTGAAGTGAATGATCTGTTGCCGCGTGTTGTGACTGACGAATGGTCCAAATTCTCTTTGGAAGTCCGAGCTTCGGGAGTTTCAAATTTGAAGCATGAAAACCCTCCTGGAGGAAAATCTCCGAAGTGAATGATCTGTTGCCGCGTGTCATGACTGATGAAGGGTCTATATTTTCTTCGGAAGTCTGGGCTTTGGGAGTTTCAAACGCTAGACTTGGAAATCTCCCAGAGGAAAATTGTCGAAGTGACATGGTGGCATAACGTCGTATGAAGTCACAGTTGTTGATGTGTCCTGGAAAGAAAGGTGACACGTGTCACATGGAAATGGGAGAATCACACAACCAAATGATCTGGTATGAATGCCACATGTCATGAATCATGAGTGTGCCACATGTCTTGACTGTTGGTTGTTACATGATTCGGGACTTCGGCTCTCTGGGTCTTCGACATTCGGCTCTTCGGGACTTTCGAATGTGAAACATGAAAATCTCTCAGAGGAAAATCCCCAAAGTGGATGATCTATTGCCATGTGTCGTGACTAAAAAACGGTCCAAATTCACTTTGGAAATCTGGGCTTCGAGAGTTCGAGAGTTTATGAGTGTTATGCTCGGAAAACCCTGAAGGAAAATCGTCGAAGTGACATGTCAGGTTCTCGATAATTCATCTCTTTGGCTCTTCGGAGGCTTCGGGTCTTTGTCAACTCAGTACTTCGAACTTGATATTAAAACCTATGCAATTTTAGAACCTGAATGGACATGATCCGTTGATCTATTTGACCTGATGGATTTTCGACGTTGAAAATTAACCTATCTGTTCCCATAGTCTAAGGCCGAAATTTGTTGCTCTGGATTGCTATGTCATGTGCACGGGCATTTCTCATGCATATAAAAAGGCTTGGTAGACCTAGGTTACAACAAGGACCATAGTGTGAGATCTGTAAAACACATGGACATGATCCATATCATTGTCTAATGATGCATAAGTATCAGAAAATACCCAAGAGTTCATATTGCAACTTTTGCAAATTAGTAGGTCATGATGAAAAAAATTGTAGGACAATGGACTTGATGCAGGAGAGAATGTTAGACACCTATAGGGTGTAGGAAGAAATGACGATAGAGAAAGTTTCACCTCAGTTTAACCAGGTATCACCTCCATACAACACTACACATTAGTAGTATAACATTGCGCAACCACAATACAATAACGTGCAACCTCATTATAACCCCACACCGTATAATCAGGTGCCTCAGTACAATGCACCGCGAGGAGATCAAGGTGGATATAGAGGTGGAGGACTAGGTAGAGGAGGATTTGGAAGAGGAAGAGGTCCAATAATATGCCTTAACTTCCGATGACCAAGACACTATGCAAGGGAATGTCCACTTCCACCTGCGACATGTATGTACTGTCGTGTGACATACCATGATACAGAGGAATGCCCAACACTTTTGGGGAAAATTCAATAAAAGAGGAATAAGAACAATCAGAATGTCCACTAGATATCTATAGAAACTAGGGATGATGGAAGAAATATCAACATAGTTACGCAAGAAGAAGCTAAGACATGAGATGATGCAGTATGACACGATCCATCACAACACCAATGGGTGAAGAAGAATACCAAATCACAGAAACAATTTGATGTAGGGAAAGAAAAATAAACATTCAAGGAGGCCAGGTAGGAGTTCCTCACACAAGATGTTGCATCTACATCAACTGTACAACATACTTAGAACGTAGCAATGTATGAGATTCCCTTATCAATGGACCACACCAGTAAAACACAATCTGAAGATCAAGTAAGTACCATAAATACCTTTCTGCAATCCTATGTTAAACTATTGAATGATCCATCATCTGTTAAAGTTTTGAAAAATATGTTAGAAATATTTAACACAAAGGAAGAGAGGAAGCTACAATAGAAAATAGTCAATCACATCCATACAAGAAGGAGGACAAGTAGATAAATCAGACTAAATGCCAACATTTGATATTTGAATATGGGGGACATCATACTAGATTTAGGCTCTGAGGTAAATGTGCTACCCAAGAAGACATGGAAATGTATGGGAGATCCCAACTTAGGCTATTCACCTGTTCAACCGAAGCTAGAAAACCAACACAAAGTTCTTCCAATTGGAAGTTTAAAAGGTGTGACAGTATATCTGGATGGATTGCACACTAAGGTAGACTTTGAAGTGATAGAAATAGTGGATGGCACAACACCTTATCCAACATTTCTTGGGATGGATTGGGAATTTGATAACCATGACATAATCAACTTGAATACAAGGAAGATGACATTTGAATAAGGAGAATACAAAGTTGTTGCACCATTAGACCCATCAGAAGGAGAAAGGTTTGTAGAGAACACTTGCTTAGATATGGAGGAAATCAACCAGTTATACAGAATGACCGCGCGCAAAGAAGATTATGTCAACCCAAATGCAAAGAGGTACTCAACTAGAGGAGCATCACATCATGTTCTTTTGATTCATATACAATGTTAGAAAATTGGTAGCAAATATTACATGAAGTGTCTACAAGAAGGTGCACAAGAATAGACCGCGCTATGAGATGGGTAGCTACAAAGATAAGAGAACCTCCCAGTTTTCATGGGGTGAATGACTTAGAATAATTTCTAACAAGATACAAATATGAAGTGTTAGAGAATCATATTCTCTTAGCCCTAGACATTGCACTCAAGGAAACACCTTCAATATCTTGGGGTGCGCATAAAGAAACAACTAAATACTAGTACCAATGTAAGAGACTACTATGCATTAGATTCATCGCAGAGCAGGGGAGAAATAAGATGCCAAGATATGATGGACAAGGGACACCAACAGACCATTTGGAGATATGTAGAACTCTATGGAGGATGACACCACCATAGGAATGACCTCATCACTTCATCCACACATTTGAAGGAGTTTCAAAAAATTGGTATGTAGACTAGGAACTATGTAGAAGCACTACATAATGGACATCATTACAACATAATTTAATAGTAACATTATCATTTGAACATGAGAAACCCAACATGGAATCAACACTCAAACAGATAAGAAGAGCGATATTTATTGATGAACTAGAGGTTGAACTCATGACAAAGTATAAACAATAGAACAAACAAATAGTCAAGGAACTACTGCCATGCTATCATGTGGAAGAAGAAGCACCAAATGAAGATTACCCACGCAATATTGAGATCACATAAATTGAGGGAGAACGAGAGGTGGAAGGTCCATCTTTGGAATCAAAATTAGTTTCTGCACCTATCAAAGTGAAGAAAGTTAATATTGGGACAACAGATAAACTTAAAATGGCAAGTATTGGAGACTACTGGGATGAACAAACTGTAGAGAGGATAACAGAGTTACTGCGCGAGTACAATGACCTATTCACAACAATGTTTATATAAATGAAAAGCATAGAAGGAGATCTAGGTGAGATGAAGATACCTCTCAAACCTAATGCTCGATCTATCTGAGAGAGACCATATATATTAAATCCAATTTATAAACAGAAAGTGAAAACAAAAATTGACAGAATGTTAGAAGTTGGTATCATAGAACCAATGGAGGAATCTGAATGGATCATCCCCATGGTAGTTCAAGAGAATAAACAAAGGGGGATAAGTATTTGTGTAGATATGAGGAAACTGAATGATGCTTTCCTACATGACCCTTTTCCCACCCCTTTCACAAATGAGGTATTAGAGAATGTGGGAGGCCAGGAGGTCTACTTATTTACAAATGGATTCTCAAGCTACCATCAGATCAAGATAGCCCCAGAAGACAGGTACAAGACCACTTTTGCCACAGAATGGGGATCCTACCAGTACACAATCATGCCTTTTGGGTTGAATAATGCACCAACTATATTTTCAAGGGTAGTAATATATGCTTTCAAGGAGTTCATACATCAATTTTTGGAAGTGTATATGGATGACTGGACTGTATATAGTCTATTAAAATATCATGTGGAAGTATTAAGGCTAATGTTGGAAATATGTAGGAAATGTCAGATATCATTGAATATCAAGAAGTGCATCTTTGGGACACCTTTTAGAATATTGTTGGGACACATAGTGTGCAAACAAGGCTTGTTAGTAGATCCTTCCAAGATTGCAGTGATTGTCAATTTACCACCACCAAAATCAGTACGCAAGTTAAGATCAACATTGGGACATACAGGTTATTACAAAAAAATTATAAAAGGGTATGTGTAGATCATTGCGCCAATGGAGAAACTGTTAAACAAGGATACTAAATTCCAGTGGAATGAGGATTTTCAGCAAGGTTTGGACACTCTAAAAGAAAAAATGGTAACAACACCTATTCTAGTATTCCCATATTTGGAAAAGACATTCCATGTGCATGTAGATGCATCAAATACAACACTTGGATCTATTCTGGTGCAACCAGGAGCAGGGGATTTGGATCATCCTATAGCATTTTCAAGCAAAAAATTGTCTGAATTAGAGCAGAACTACAACACTACAAAAAGAGAAAGCCTAGATATGGTCTATGCAATACATAATTTCATACATTACTTTTTGGGAAAACACTTTAATATGTTCACAAATCATTCAACCCTCAAATACCTAGTCAACAAGCCAATGTTGGGGGGAAGGATCTATAGATGGCTACTATTATTTTAGGAATTTGATTTTGAAGTGATCGTCAAACCAGGGAAGTTGAATGCAAGACCTAATCATCTGTCAAGGGTAATGAATGGAAAAGAGCCTACCAATTTGGAAGACAAATTCCCTGATGCACAGTAATTTTTAGTCCACATAGCGGATGAATATTTTGTTGATATTATTGAATACTTGAGTACAAGGATTACGCCACAAGAGTTTAACACTGTGCAAAAGAAAAATCTGGTAGTCAGAGTTGCAGACTATCAATTGAATGCAGGACACTTATACAAATTGGGCGCATACAACATTTTGAGAAGATGTGTACTAGAACATGAAAGGCCTATAATTTTGGTAGAGGCTCATGAGGGAATAGCCAAAGGAAACTATGCAGGAAAAGATACCGCACAGAAGGTATTGCGCGTAGGACTATGGTGGCCAACAATTCATAGGGATGCTAAGTAATATTTCCAGAGATGTGATGTCTGTCAGAGGGTTGGTAAACCAAATAGAAGGTATGAGATGCCCCTAAGACCACAAGTAACTTTGCAGGTATTTGACAAATGGGAACTAGAATTTGTGAGACCAATTAATCCACCAACAAGAAGGTCAGGAGCAAGATATATCATCACTGCGACAACATACTTAACAAGATGGGAAGAAGCAGTGCCAGTAAAAGGTTGTAGCATAAAGACAACAACACATTTCTTGTTTGAGAAAGTGATCACTAGATTTGGTTGTCCAAGGATTTTGATGAGTGACCAAGGTACTCACTTTGTAAACAACACTATCAAGGCTATGACTGAGGAGTTTGAAGTATGTCATCAAAAGAGTACACCATACCATCCTTAAGAAAATGGAATAGTAGAAGCCTTCAATAAGATCTTGGAGAATGATCTGAAAAAGATCTGTAATGTCAACAAGGATGATTGGGATTTGAAGATACGAGTAGTACTATGGGAATACAAGAATACATGTAAGAAGTTGACAAGACATACACCATTCATATTGGTGTACGGACATGAAGCAATAGTACCATTAGAATTCCTAATACCCAGTCTGTGTGTAGAAGCAATCGTCAACATGACAGAAAGAGACGCAGTGAAGAAGAGGTTGAATCAACTAATGGATATGGAGGAGGATAATATTCTAGAAGGATTTCATCAAGAAGTACAGAAAGTAAGGGACAAAGCTTGGAATGACAGACATATCAAGAGGAAGAGTTTCAAGGAGGAAGACCTAGTCTTTCTCTATGACAACAAATTTTTTCAACATCCTGGTAAATTCAAAATGCATTGCCTGAGGCCATATGAAGTGAACATTGTCACAGATGGGGGATATATATAGTTAAAATACTTGGAAGGCACAAAACTAAAAGGACTTATCAATGGGAGTCGACTAAAACTATACAGGGAAAATCAACCTCCTAACACTTAAAAGTTACAACGTAGTAAGAAAACATGTATATAGTGTATTATAGTAGGAGTTAAGACAAGGAAAATGAGAAAAATAAACAAAAAGGAGGAAAAGAAGGAAAAATAAATACAAAAATAGAAAAGATAGAAAATACAAAAATACTATAAAATACAATGCGCAACATAAAGTGAACTCAGTGCAACGAAAGGAAAAATGTTTGCGCGCAACATACAAGTGATATACTGCGCACTAAGGAAAGGTTACAACAAAAATATGCCACACACTCGAGACACTGAATGCACTGGAAAAGGGGTTAATGGTCAGAAAAAGCGAAAAAAATGAAAAATGACGGTTATGAAAAAAGGTGCCAACTGGCGACATTTATGAAATTAAATTGAACGTACACATAAAGAATCATTGCATTAATTGCATCTAGGGAAGATTCTCTGAGAACATTCATGACATTTCCTATATAAAGGGGGAACGCAGGGAACATAAGACTTATTTTGAAAATGTGAACTTGCAGTCATAGAGAGCATGTGAAGAAGAAGCGAATTGACGAAGAACACAATGTAGATGGAACTCATTTGGAAAAATATTACCAATACCCACAATGGGACCAACGAAGATGGGAGCGCTAAGATGGGAAGGGAGGAAAACCAGAAGTAGTGTTAGGGTACCATATCAAACCACAAAGGCCGAATAGAAAACTGCACAGGCCGAGGAATTCATCGATGTGGACACAATTCCTTCACCGCAGGAAGAAAACACAAGCATAGAGGAGAAACTCAAGATTATTTCAAAAACCATCGAACACTATAGGAAAGATATTGAGGATTTAAAATAGAAACTGACTCCTACAACTCTTACCAAGGTGAGAGAGAAGATGAAACAAGAATATGAACTCCAAATGGAAACAATATACGAATAAGTCAGCGTAATAGCAAGATTGTTTTACAAAGCGACGTAGTCTAGACAATGTTGGATGAGAATGAGAAGGTCCAACAGTGGGACCAAGAGGAGGAGAGGCTAAGTGTAGCCATGCAATAGCTCAAGAACTGACAGAAAATGATGAGCATCATAGAGCACCTGAAAGGTAACCAGGAAATGAAGAAGATACAAGCCGATTTGAACGCGGTGTAGAGATAGAAACAAGAGAGACAGGAATAAGTACAACCACTCCATGAGAAAGTATCGTAGCTTATTGCACAATTGGAGGAGGAAAAAAAGGAATATGGAGCAAGTACAAACAGAGGGTGCAACACTGATCCAGGAGGAGATCACAACATAATCAGTAGAGGCACTGATAGGAAGAGTCATGCAGGTCCACGCAAGAGGAAGGGAACTTGCCGACAAGTTCCACATCCTAGCAGAGGTTGTTCAAGGAGCGCACAATGCCTAGGTGGCTTGGGACAAGCCACATGTTAGGGTTGGGGGCCTGTTGGGCATAGGCCTATTTTGAGTAAATACTATTTTTGGAGGATAAAACCCAGAATTGGAAAATGACAAAAGGAAGGAAAAGCAGCACGTGCGAGGAAAGCATGCAAGGCGTACATGCAGGAAAAGATAACTACGTTAGGTTTAGTGTTTTTGAAAGAAACAATAATGAATAAGAAGCTGAGGCTTACTATAAATATGTGCATAGGAGGCCTAGGTCAGGGGTTGTCATTTTAGAGAGATGGAAATATTGTTGCTAAGGTTTTTGGTATGATCAGTCAAGGAAATTATTGTAAGATCAAATACCATTTTTGTAAGTTGTTGGGTTGTAGTGAAGAAAAGCAGCTAGACCTTGAGGGTTAGATCACATACTGAGGAGAATGGTGTGATCTAATTATCCTCACAAGGTTGTAGAGTCTGTTTTGTGATTGTATGAATGGATTTGTGGACGTAGCCTAGGAGGGGGTGAACCACGGTAACACATGTGTTATGTGATGTGTTTTTTTCATGATTACTTATTGTAAGTATTTATTCGATGAATGAATAATGTTGTGAGATCTGTTATATGTTAGATTTGTTAGAATGTGTGTATACATGTAATAAATGAATGGATCTTAAGAAACATAGGAAGAACCACCAGATCAAGGCTTAAAAAGATGAATTTCAATCCGAGATCCCCACTCTTTCCTATACTGCAAGAATATGCACATTGCAGTCACCCATAGAAGTATCTCGGGTGAGACTGCGCAGTACACTCTATGTGTTGTGTTGCCTTTTGGTTTACCAGGAGGGCTGATAGTTTTAGATGGATTTGTTGGAAGCTTGTTTAGATCTAAACCTGGGTCAACCCAAGAGTAGGAGAAGAGAGTAGTATCCAATAATGGTTGATCCAGTTCCCGCAATAGGGGATACTACCATGGTTCTAGTCACCAAATCTACCTTTTCTTGAGACCATTCCATCTTTTCCTTTTCCAGCTACAAAATCTTAGCCTTATAATCCAATGCTTCTTTCCAAAAAAATTCTTTTTCTTTCTCTAAATATACTAATTCTATTTTCTGTGGGTGTTATGTAGCAAGCATCTTCAACTTTTTCTTCAAACTATGAATTATTTTATCTTTTTCATTCAATAAAGACTTCACCCTTGAGGGACTTCAGACTCAAGCCTTTTAATTTGAGTTTTCCAAGATTTGTTGGTTTCTTTTTCTTGTCTTAGATGTACTTCTAATTTTGCAGCTAAGGATGCCATCTTTGAATATTTTAAATTTAAACTCAAATAATCAGAATACAACAAATCACTAGTCTGCTTATGGAATTTCACTTTGTCATGGGAACTTATATTGTCATATTTAATTTTAATCTCAGGCACTTTGTATTCCTCTGCAACTGCAATATTAAAAGTTTTATTTTCATTATTCGTCACAACAAACAAGGAAGACTTTTGTTGAGAAACTTTTTCCACTCCAGGAAACAAATCCCTTATTTCACCCAAAGCCACATTTCTCTTTTCAGCATGATATTGTTTTTCTAGGTCTTCTCTGGACTGATAAGTTGTATTAGGTGATTTATCAAAATAATATTTTTGACTGTGAAAGGCTCTTGAGATACCTTCACTTTCAAGCTGTCTTATTTCCTCAATTTCTACAATACTGGTACCACTTTCCACAACATTCAAATTCACTTGATATCTGGGTCCTTCATCTTCCAAATCTACAATCTGATTTGGCTGAATACTTTTCATTTTCTTTTTAGCAGTTTTTTCAACATCAATATCCATAGTCTCTAAAATGCTTCTTTTGTTGTACACACTGGCTTTAGGAATTTTAATCACCAAATTTTGAGGAGCTTGTTGTGTTTGTACTTGATGCAATGATGCTTCGACATCAATACACACTTCCAGATTAGTTATTTTATCCAAGCCTTCAAAATTCTCATGTTCATAAGGTGCATTTTTATTCATCTATCTTCTCTTGGATATAATTTGATGTGGATCATATTTTATTCCTTGTATTTCTGAAAAACCAAAATCTTTGAGTTTTTCCTTAGCCTATGATAAACATGATCCGGACTTAAAAAAAAAAGGACCAATAACAAAGGGGAATTTAATGTTAGAGGCTTTGTTCAATTTGATGAATTTCTCTCTCTTAGAGATGATTCTCTTCCTAATGAATATCAAGAGAAAAAATCCTAGGAGTTAGGAAAATAGGTAACAAGTAAGGAGACTCATGAAAACCATATACCCAGATCATTGTTGAATGCATAAAAATACCCAGTATCCTACTTTGTTTTATGGATTTGGTTGTAGATGAATCTTCATGTCCTCCAAAAACATGGGTAAAATTGTATTAAAAATCAACGAATAGATTCTTGACATGACTTTGTTGATGAATATGAGAAAAGTGATTCTTTTACATTCAACAGATACAAAAGTTTCTTCAGGGATTTGTCCATGGTTACTTGCTAAGAAATATTTTATAGATATGTATAGTATCTGGAATGTCTCAAAGAGTGGAAATTCACTAGCTACTTGTGAATGGTGTCAGCTAGGAATTTATCAAAATTAATTTGGACTGACCGACCAGACTCTGACTTGAAAAAAATCAAAATAAAACCAAACATGACTTCCACAACATATTTATCACTATCTAGACCTAGCACCTAACTCAATAGGGAACATACCCACTGGAATTAAATGACCATCATGTTGATACTCATTGGTAAGGACATACTCTCTGACATTTTTTCAGGTTTAATGTTTTGTTGTAGAAATTGAATTTTGAGCTCTGGATGACACTCTCTTAAACCCTAATCACTTTTTCTTCATTGAATGACACAAAATTAAAGTTAAATGCTTTTGGTATATTGAGTGATTTTCGAACTGACATATTATCTATTCTACATAGGCCTTGAGACCCTTGTTTATTGACAATTACCCTTTCTAAATGGGAATATTTCTTAACGCACCAACCTAAGAATCCAGGAAATGGGAAAGAAATCTCGACAACATACAGGACAATGGAGGCCTAGATTGCTTCTAAAAATGGAATACTCTTTCCCCTTATATTAGCCAAGTTTCCAAAAGACATAGAAATGGGGGAAATAGTGATATCATGATCAAATACATCTACATCTCTGTCAATTAGGGATTCCTCATTACTTTCAGGGTCTTGCTCTGCTACTGACAATACAATGGGATCCACAATGACGAGATAAATACCTAGAATGGAACTGTAGTGGTACGAATTTTGGTCGCAACAGAAAATGGCGGTCATGACAGTGTTCCTACGGTTCTTGAGTTTGAAAATAATAAAAAATAAAAATGTCAAATTGACATTTTATACTTTTCAAATTGCAGAGATGTGGATTAGCGGTTTTGGAACAACCCGCTTGTCATTCCACTATCAATCTGATGCTAACACGTACTCCTAGATAGAAACCATGGTTTGGATTGTGAGACCGCCCTTCACAATTATCTCCCATGCAACTCCAAACTCCACAATGCTTCCTGGCCGTTGATTTTTATGGTTCGTGATCAAAATTATTTCGGGCCCAATCTAATTAATTTCTTCTCCAAATTTAACTATTTTATGCCATTTTTAACCCTTCTGTGAATTTATCATGCCTCAAAACCATTTATCACCTTCACTAATTTTAGACCCCAGGTCATAATTGGTTTTTATTGGTGAGTAACAATATCTATTGCAAATTTAGTGATAAACCCTACAATAATACAGTCTAACTAGAAATCTACTGTGCATGTGAATTTGTTATTAACTTGTTGTAACTGCATGATCTCCACAAGATTCCACTCCAACTGTCTAATTCGATTTGTAGGGTGGTTTTATTTTAACCTCAATAACCACTCTTGCAACAAATGTAGGAAATCACATAAAAATACCTTATGCAAGTCACTAAAGAAGAATTTGTTGATATATTTACGTGGTGTTAGCTTAGGGTTTCTGTTGTCCTTCTGTGAAAAATCAAGTTCCTTGATTTTCAACCACATTTCGATCCCTGCTGTTATTGGATTCCATGGCATGAAAATTCCCTTATATACCTTCATTCTCGATGCATTTCTTCCAAAGATCCTGTCCACTCAATCCTATGCAATTCCAACAGGCAACAAAACCATTTATCGGTTAGATATTTGAATTATTACTTCTTCTTGGGTTTTCCTAGGTTAAGATCCCAACAGGTTTCCAACAAAACCCTCTAAAACTATCGTCCCTTCAGGTAAACTAGAAGGAAACGCTGCACACAGGTTGCACATGGTAGTCTCACCCGAGATAGCTCTATGGGTGACTCCAATACCCGGGTGTTTGTAGTCTAGGAATGAGTGGGGATCTAGGAGTGTATTCTATCTTCCTCCTTGTGCATTAAACTTGTTATTGATTCAAGTATTTCTATGATTCATTCATATTTATCCTTATGCATGCATGCTAATACATCTAGTTAATCATTCATTCATAAGATAATCATTGACAAAAAGTAAACATTCAAGAAACATCACACATAACACAAGTTTTACTATGGTTCACCCCCTCATGGGCCATGTCCACAAAGATTTGGATTCTCTGCTCTTTTATTTAATCTTCTACAAAATTTGGCACTACGCACATTACATATTCAATCAGACAATCATGTTGAGGTTAAGGAACCTCTGTGAGGCGAACTAGATCACACCAGGATCCTTAGGTTGTGACCTAACTCTCAAAATATAGCTTATTCAACTGTTCTACAACCTTATTACAATAGATAGTCTCTCAATACTCATAATAATGGTCATCAAATCACCAAAAACCTTCAACAACGGCCTAAAACCAACAACCTCTAACCTAGACCTCCTAGGTTCTTATTTATACTATTTTATAGGCTTAAAGTCATTACAATACTTATCAAAAACCCTAACCTTATCATGGTTAGGATTTCTTTCCTGCGTGCCATGTTGCTTTTCCTCTTGCATGATGATTTTCCTTCTTTTTATACATGTTGCTTTATTTCCATATGTTGCGCGTGCTCCAAAATTAGGTCTTCCTTTCCAAAATCATGTCTTTATCAAAATAGATCTTTTCTCCAAAAATATGCATGTGCCTAGAATAGCCTTCCTTCTCAAAATAGGTCTGTGCCCAATAACTAGTCTAAATGGTGTGTGCTTTTTCATCCTTTTACATGTTGTTCAATAATCCCATAAGATTGTTGGGTTGAACTAATACCAGTCATCACACTGCACATTACAAACTTTTGTTAGTGCATTTTCTAAAATTTTATTAAAATCCTCAACTGTACCATTGGCTTGAGGGTGATAAGGGGTGATCTTCGAGTGATAGATCATGAACTATTGTGTGAGTTGTTGAATGGTCTCATTCAAAACATGTGACCCCTAGTCACTCATCATCCTTGGATAAATGAAGTGGGTGATGACATTCTAAAAAATGAAGTGCGTTGTTGTTTCTGTTGTACAATGTTTTACTGACATTTCTTCATCCCACCTAGTGAGGTATTCGTTCATGGTAATAATGTAACACGCCCCTATCCAAAACACAAGAGGATCGATGGGCCTGAAAAAATCTATTTCCCATTTTTTGAAGGGATCAAGTGTTTTCACAAGGAATAAAGGAAGTTCATCTCTTTGATAGGGATTTCCAACACATTGACAAACATCACAATGTTTGCAGTAGTTTTTATCATCTGTAAAGAGGGAGGGACACCAAAGCCCTAGGTGCAATAGCCGTATCGATATTTTCGCCTCTATAAATAAGGTCATGTGATTCATACAAGATGGAGTCACTTTCATGTTCTAGAGCACACCGATGCAGAATTCCATCCATGCCAGACTTATACAATTTTCTAGAAATCAACTGATAATTGACACATCAGCTCACCAGTTGATGATTCCACTCTAGATTATATGTATGGGGAGCCTGGACAGTGATGAGAAATTCCATGTTTTCGACCAATTGATCAAGAAAGAATTCAATTTGGAATATATGTGCATCAGGGAGGTCATAATCGAGGCTCGTAATATAATCCCTAGTCTTAATCCACGATAGATGATTTGGTCCAACATCATGTTTTCTAAGCTCAATGACAAATTTGAAGTCAAATTCTTGAAAAAATAGTAACCAACGACAAATATTTTTACCCAACACCGGCTTGTTGACCAAATAATTGAGCTCGGAGTGATCCATGAAGAATTTGAAAGGTGACCCCAACGAGTAATGGATTTTGTTTTTTAAAGCATATACCATGGCCAATCCCTCACACTCAGTTGTTGTATAATTATTTTAAGCATTAGATAGATTGCGGCTAGAAAAATATATTGGGTAATCAATGTTTCCTTCCCTTGGCTGTGCAAGAATGATGTCCAATGCAATAGAAGAAGCATCGACGTAGACATGGAAGAGCTTCGACCAATCAAGAGAAACTAGAATGGGCATAGTAAATAGTTTTGTTTTGAGGGTATCCAAGGCCTACTGGAATTCCGATGTCCACTCATACTTAGTACCCTTGTGCAACCCTTGTGACTACAACTTTGAATGGATTTACTTCTTCTTGGGATGCATTTGTTCAAGGAATTTGTGCAAGAATAAAATTGCCTAAATTTGACAAGTTATGGACAGACTATGTCCAAGAAGAATCAAGATTGATATCCAAGATGCA
>ML849140.1:0-10297 GCA_009831015.1 Picea engelmannii
TGGATTCATAACAGATTACCAATCCATTCTGACTGAGGACTCCTCCCAGTCCTTCTTTGCATGCATATGTGCACACCATGAAATCTTCATTTGGATCTGCAATCCTCAGGATTGGAGCACTGGTTAACAGTTGCTTCAATTGCTGGAAGCTTTTCTCACATTCCTCTGTCCACTGAAATTTCTTCTCCTTCCTTTGCAAGGAAGTGAAAGGGTGAGCTATCCTCGAGAACCATGCGATAAACCTTTTGTAATAACCAGCTAGACCCATAAATGATCTAACTTCTATCACATTCTTTGGCGTTGTCCATTCCCTGATGGCTTCTATCTTCTCAGGATCTACAACTATCCCATCCTTTGAAATGATATGCCCCAAGTAATGGATCATCTCCTGATAAAACGAGCACTTGCTCAACTTGTCATACAGTTGGTGCTCTCTTAGCACCTGCAACACCATCCTCAGATGTTGTTCATGCTCTTACTCTGACTTGGAATACACCAGCATGTCATCCAAAAATACTATAACAAACTTGTCCAGATATTCTTTGAACACACCATTCATCAGGCACATAAAAACAGCGGGTGCATTTGACAACCCAAATGGCACCACTGTGAATTCATAGTGACCATACCTTGTTCTGAAGGCAGTCTTACTGATGTCTTCATCCTTAATTCTTACCTCATGATATCCTGATCTAAGATCCATTTTTGAAAATATCTTAGCATCTTTCAACTGATCAAAGAGATCATCGATCCTTGGCAGAGGATACTTGTTCTTAACAGTCACTTTGTTCAATTGTCTGAAATTGACGCACAATATCAATGGTCCATCCTTCTTCTTCATGAACATGACTGAGGCTCCCCAAGGCGACACATTTGGGCATATATACCCCTTCTTCATAAGCTCTTCAAGCTGCATTTGCAGTTCTTTCAGCTCTGGTGTACTCATTCTGTAAGGAGCTTTTGATATTGGAGCTGCCCCAGGCATCAAGTTTATAGAAAAGTCAATATCTCTTTTTTAGGGTAGTCCAGGTACCTCTTGGAATACCTCTTCAAAATCTTTTAATACTGCATGGTCTTTAATACTTGAGACCTCATCCCGAGATACTTCCCCCACATGGGCTGCAAATAAATTACAGCCTTTTCTGTAGCACTCCTTCAATTGCCTTGTTGAGATTTCTCTAATAGTAATGCCCTAGGAATTCCTTGGACTGTTCTATGATTCCCTTCCTCATACAGGCAAGTGAATGCCTTGTTACGACAGTCCAAGATGGCATGGTGTTGGTCCAACCAATCCATCCCAATTAGACAGTCATAAGAACCTAAAGGTAAAATGTTCAATTCAGCCTTTATGCTTAGTCCATTCATGTCCATTGGATAGGACTTAACTAACTCAGTGACTTTCCTCTTGGTTCCTATAGCCAGCGTCACTAACCAAGACTTTTCATGTTTGCTTCTCAACAATTGCAAACTTTCCACCACTCTAGGATCTGCATAACTATGGCTATCCCTTGAATCAATTAAAATAGTAAAGGCATGGTTGTTGATCATACCTTCCACTTCAATCATGTACGACTGATATTCTTCTTGCTTGTTGTCCAGGGCTGCGTAGATCCTTGGTATTCTACTGCCCATGTCCTCCATTGTTTCTGCCTGCTGAACATTGTGGAAAACTCTCACTTTGTCATTCCTATCGGGGAAATCTCTGTACCTATGATTTCTTTTACAGCCCCAACATTCCATAGATGGTTGTCTTGGCATTTGTCCACCCACTTCAGCCTTCCCGGGCTCTATAAAAGATGGTTGTCCTTGAGGATTGTTCCTGAAAAATGGTGGTTTGTTTCCCTTTTTCATCTGCCCCCTCTTAAACTTCTTCTTGTCTTCTCAAGCTTTTTGGAAAGTAGGCTTTTCTTTTTGCCGATCATATAAGCATTTTGATCTCCTTAAAGTTTCTTCCATAGTCTTTGGGTCATCATACTAGATCTTGTCACTGATGGAAGATGGCAGTCCATTCAAATACCTTTGAATTTTGATAGTCTTGTCCTTGATGAAAGGAACATACTTCAACAATTCCAAAAACCTTCATTCATATTCATCAATGGTCATGCTGCCCAATTTGAGTTCAAAGAACTCGTTCATCTTTTTGTCATAGTACCTCTTAGTTAAGTGCTTCTTTTCAAAATGATTCTTGAACTCTGTCCAAGTAATATTCTTCTCTCTGACGTGTTGTACTTACACAAGTTGCTCCCACCATACGGGTGCCTTTCCTTTAAGTTGGTCAATGGCAATTCTTCCCTTTGCATGAGAAGAGTAGTTCTGCAGTTGGAAATATTTTCTCATGCCCAAAAACCATGTCTCAACATCTTCATCTTCCTTGTGTTCTCTGTCAAACGTAGGAGGTTTAATCTTGTTCATTTCACCTTTCAGTACATCCATTCCATATCTCCTGTGTTTTCTAGTAGGATATGGGCTTGAACTACTATGTGCCTCCTTATTTGAGTGTTTCGGGGAGTGATGATGATGCCTGCTAACACTTCAGGATCTTCTTTTCCTCTGAGGATTCTTGCGACTCCTTGTTTTTCTTGAGTCACTCTCCTTATCCAATTTTCTTTCGATTCTTTCCAGACTCTGCATCAACTTTAAGTTTAACTTTCCTCATTGATCCCTGGCTTTCATGAGCTGTATGTTATCAGCTCGGTGAGCCTAGGCGTCCTTCTACAATCGTTCAATGATTTTCATCATACGCCCTTCCTTCTCCATCTCTCCTCCGTGCCCATTGGAGTTCGATTATTCCCCTCCTAAATGGACATCCATTCCTTTTACTTCACTCTCTGAACTGGAAGCATTCTTTGGCTCCTCCATTTCTCTACACTCTGTGGCAATTCATTGTGGTCCTGACACTTGTTGAAATCTTCAAAACACAACATGCAGTCAACCGAAATTTGTCAGGACATCATTCTTTAACAATTCCCACAACATTCATAAACCAATATGATTTAAGAAAATGTTCGAATTTCATTTTTCTTTCTGTGCTCTTCTCTGCTCTGTAATAAATTTGGGCACTAGCCCCTTTCTCTCATCCCCAACCCATGTGATCACGGACCGTGACCAAGCACTAAGTTAGAAGGTGCTTACTCGGGCCTTCGGCTTCAGAAATTTTGAAAGCACAATACAACAATCCCTCAGAGTTTGGATTATCGAACTCGCGAAGTAGGGTAGATCTTCAGTCCGGATCTACCTAACATCTAATGACTGATACTTACTATGGAACCTTAGGTGTCTGAGTTCCAAAACTTCAAGTCTTCAGAGGATCTCGCATCCGCACATCCGAATTGTTAATCTTTGAACATTCCCCATCACCTTTGGTGACGTCCTTACGTTACATGACTTAATGTTTTCTCAATTGCGGGGGCATGCAACGGTGGTTTGGAGTAACCCTCCTTTCATCCCACAATTCTTCTGACACTGACACGTAACCCATTATTGAAGCCGCGGTTTGGATTGTGGGACCGCCTTGGATAATTAACTTTCGTGCAACTTGGGTCCCCACAATGCCTTCTAGTCGTTGATCTTGATGTATCATCATCAACACCAGTGTGGGTCCTCCGACCTTTAACTACGTTATGTAACCTAGGGCCCCACTAACCTTGCTCATACAGGATGCCACATGGCGGAGTACTAGTGGTTGATACGTGGCCCACGCGCTACATTCTAAATTTCATTTCAATCTTTCACAGGTTCGAAACCCAGTGACATGTGGCACACATCCTATGTGTTCATGTCACCTCCAGGTGACATCCTCATGACTCACCACTTCGGCTCTTCGGGACTTCGGAACTTCGGGCTTCGTGAGTTTCAACTACTCTACGCTCGCTTTGGCCTGGAGTGCTTTTGCCCGGAGTTCGCGATCTACCGACGTGTGTCCTTCTTCATGATCAACGATTATGAGTGACTTTGGGCTCCGGGAGTTTCAAACTCATAGCACTTGCCTCCTCCCGAAGTACTTCCACCCGAAGTACAATATCTCTTGATGTGTGTCCTTCGCAATGGACGGTTGCAATCTACTTCAAGACTTCGAGAGTTTGTCACACTCCACACTTGAAATCTTCCGAAGTGATTTTCTTTTGCTTACCTAGACACAGATCTAACGGTCTAGACTCCTTCCAACAACAGATTTGATGACTGTTGTCGCTCCTCCCCCTAAGATTCATTTCTTAAACCACTTCTCCTTAGAGGTTTGCTTCGACACTTAGTCGACTTTTAGATCTATGCAGTCCTTGCAACATATCTTTGCGTCCCTTCACAAGAAAACTCAATCTATTTCTCCCGAGATTTTTGAGTCAAAGACTCTGTCGACACACTCCTTGCACCCAGAGACACTATGAACCTCAAATTTTGTCCCTTTCAACAATAATTCACTCTGAAATCTTTGTCTCGTTAATCACCAACATGGCCAATCCAGGCTCAGTGTTGTAACCATGCTCTGATACCATATTGTAACATCCTCGGCCCTCCAAAGACCGGGTAATTCAACTATTGCAGAATATACACTTATATATATATATATATATATATATATATATATATATATATATATATATATATATATATATATATATATATATATATATATATATGACATGCATTTTAATGAATTAAAATACTCAACATGGTGTAATCACGAAATTACTGCTACCATATACAATCAATGAAAACTAACATTAATTCATATACATAATGGAATACATGATAATCATTCATCACAAAACATGCATAAAATACATAATTAATCGCATAAATGATACTTATCATTTATCTGGAGTGAATCCACCAACTACCTGCAGACCTTCCACAAACCTCCCAGCCTTCGACCGCGCTGCTCATCACTCTCAGCAGTAGGTCACCCCCGAGCTGGGACTAAACTCCATCAAGAAAGGGAATTCTAGGCTTGGCAAGGAAAATAAGGAAGTCACACAACGCAACAGGAAGGATCTTTTATCCCAGGAGTCACTTACACCCACAACACACATACCCTCATTCCCCACACACCTGCTCCACCCCAAGAGAGTATACCTTCACTACTACAAGTCTATCGGCTAGTACACCTCGCTTACCTTTGGCTTCAACAACAGGTTGGACCAGAAGTCTCAGAGTATTGTGGATGCTACAGGAATCCCTTCTAGGAGAACTCACTTCCCAACAGACTCTCTCACCTTGGAGAGCTTCTCACAGGTCTGATAACCAGTCTTTGACTCAGCTACAGCTGGGTATGATTGACAACAACAACAACAGGGAAAAATGGGTATGGACACCCAAACAGGAAATAGCCTAACACTAAGTCTCAACACGGATCAGGCGACTACAATTGCGTCAGGCTTCACAGGAAACAGCACAGGACGACTTCCCCGCTCTAGTTTCAGAAATGCATGTGGGTAAGAAGAGGTCGGACGTAGAGGCAAAAATGACGAATCGGGAAAATAACAAGATGACAAGCTTCGCATGAGGGTCTCCTTCACTGTGCGCCTGTATGGAGATGCAGACGCAGAACAAAATCGGGTTCACATGCAGGATGGGAGAATGGTCGCACGACTCAGGCGAATGACGACATAATGACTACCAAACCCCCCAACATGAGCTGGCGATTCAACTTTGGCTGCATGAGCCCAGGTCGACACTTGTCTTCCTGGAGCTGCATGCGCTCCATTAAGCCCACATCCCAATTTCCATGAACTTAGGATAACAAACATATACTGTTCACTTTAGTCTTCAAGAAATAAAATAAAATATTATTCCTCTAGTGGTAAGCCCCCTAGCTCAGCCCCTAGGCCCAATACTCAGCTCCCCTTCCTTACCCTACCTAGTGAAGCTTAGTCCCCCATAACTCTTCTTCGTGGAGGGTCTACACGCAGCAATGCTTTATTTTTATTAATAATCTGCATAATTACATATACAAACAAAATATCAGGCTCTCGGCCTTGGCATCTGGCTCACCAGCGTAATAAACACATAAGTCTTTCAGCTTACAACCACTTGGCTCACCGCCCTATAAGCAAAATTATAATTCAGAAGGGGCTCGGCCTTGGGGTATTACATAAATCCTCCTCATGCAGATGATACAACCATGCAAGATGTGTCCTTACCAAGGTTTGAATGGTATAAGGATATTATTCTTTACCTAAAGTCTGGACAATTTCCTATTGAAATGTCCTCTAAAGAAAGGAGAGTTCTTTAAATGAAGACTAATTAGTATGTGCTAGTCTATGGGATTCTCTTTCCAAGAAATCTTGTTGGCATTCTGCTAAGATGTATGGACCATTCAAAAGTCCAACAAACATTACAACAACTCCACAAAGGAGCCTTTGGAGCACACTTTGCACATATGGTAACTGCACACAGAATTATTAGAGTTGGATACTACTAGCCAACTATCTTCAGGGATGCCTATTTAATGACTAGAAAATATCTTCCATGCCAAAAATTATCTGGAAAAATGAAAAGAGTAATAATTCATTGGAAACCTATATCAATAAAAGAATTTGCACAATGGGGTTTGGATGTTATTGGTCTGATCAATCCAAAATCCAGTAAATGGAATTCATACATTCCCACAACTGTCGATTATTCTACAAAGTGACAAGAAGTTGTAGCTTTTAAAACTTTTGAATCAGAACAATTGATATTGTTCTTGAAGGATAATATTATTTCTAAATTTGGTGTTCCTGATAAGTTTATAACATAAAATGGTTCAATTTTCATTGGTTCAAAATTCACAAAGTTATGTCGATAAGATAGTATTATAATGGGACAATCATCCAATTATTATCCTCAAGGAAATGGCATGGCTAAATCAACTAATAAGACATTGATCCAAGTGCTCAAACAAATAATTGCTGCAAATCAAAGAAATTGGCATAAGAAGCGAGTAGATGTTCTTTGGGCAAGTCGACTCACTCCAAAGGAAAAAAATTGGACAATCACCTTATAGTTTGGTATATGGAAAGGAAGCTAGAATGCCTATACATCTAGAAATGAATGCATTAGCCATTTCTACAGTAACTAAAGACATGGAATAAGACTCCCCTCTCCAAGCTTTATATAATCAATTAATGCAGTTGGAAGAAAAAAGAGCACAAGCATTAACAACCATGAACAAAAGACAAGAAATAATTCAAATACATTTTGATAAGAGCACTATTATCAAAGACTTCCAAAAATATCAGTTGGTGTTACTCTGGAACAAAGCAAAGGACAAACCATCTTTTCACACCAAGTTTGAAGCTCTTTGGATCAAACCATATCAGATTGAAAAAATAATTGGTTTCAATTCTTACTTGTTGAAGGATATGAATGGAACAATTCAAACATTGTTCGTAAATGGGAAATACCTCAATCACTTTTTTATCTATGCTAGAGAGTTTTCTGGATAAAAACTATATACGAGGTTTTGAAACGTCCAATGTTTCAAGTGGACACTCCACCCATCATCATGTTGATTTTTCAATAAGCCAGGCTCAAGTATGGAGTTCATTCCATTTTTAGCATTTTACTTGAACCATAAATAATTTGTTGCAACAACCAAGATCACAAGAAGAAACACCATGCACAAGTACACAAGAAGTATCTTGGGAAACCCTTCTCAACAAGGGAATAAAACCTAGCCAATCCCTTGCTATATTCTTCAAGAGAAATACATCCACCACCATAAGAAGACTAGCACCCAAGAGAGATGTGCACTTTTCCCAAGAACAAGTACTTGCTGAAATTTCCAAACTCACACTTGTGATATGATTCCTCAATGGGGAATTCACCTTTATTTATATTAGACTGAACATGTCAACAGAAGTGTCTATTGGCACAACAGGGCCGACCTCAATAACTTATAATATAATTAATAATTACCATATTAATTATATTTTACATTAAGGTGGGGCTAACCTATACCCTTTACATAACAATTAGGTTTATAGGTAATTCTGACTCTTTAACAATATAGTAAGGGATCTTATACACCCACTAGTGCTCAGCCACTAGGGGCACATCCATTTGTGCTCAGCCACAGGGATGTCTCTCTATCTCACTACGACTTAGAGGAGAACCACACTCACTAGTGCTCAGCCACTGGGATCATTCACTTGTGCTTGTCCACAGGCACGTCCAACTCAAAAAATATTCTTTCTCACTGCGTTACATGGGAGAATCATCTAGAGTTCATCTCAACTCTCTGCAAGGAGGAGGCCAACACAACGTTCTAGTTCTGTCTCAGATAGGAACCACACACCCAACTTAGGGGCTCTTGCTCAGGTCTATGTCCTGGAGGATGTCTCGCGCAACTGTGATCATCCACATTCCCTCTCAGCTAGGGAGGAATTCTCCACCAGGACAACTCTTGCATGGAAGTAGTCAAACTTTGTCTTGGTTGTAGTCATCAACACTCCCTCTCAACTAGAGAGATATTATTCACCAAGCCAGTTTGGTGAAGATGTCTGCAATCTGCTCATGTGTAGGAAGGTAATGTATGTGTACTGCTTTCCTCTGCATCATGTCTCTGAAAATGATATTTTATCTCAACGTGTTTCGATATATCTTAAAACACAAGGTTCTCAAAGAGCTTCACACAACTCTGGTTATAATCATAGAATCCATCTCATGATCAAGTAATTTGGTCAGAAGCGTATGAAGCCACACTGCTTCGCACACTCAATGCTATATACTTTGCTTATGTGGTACTCAAGGCCACAGAGCTTTACTTCCTGCTGCATCAGGAAACCATGGCAAAACTCCAAGGTGAAACAACAACCCGATGTGCTCTTCCGGTCCATTGTACTCTCTTCCCAATCTGTATCGACATATCCCTACAAACTCAAGTCTACATAGGAGGCATTTCTCAGGCCATATCCAACTGTGCCTCATATATATCTCAATACATGATTTACTTCTATCCAGTGAGTTCGTCTCGGCTCGCTCATGAATTGACTAAGTACATTCATTGCATAGCATGAATCAGGTCTAGTGTTAACCAGATACATCAGTGATCCAATTAGATGTGGATCAATCTCGTCTGAATCATCATCATTTATTTCCTTCAAATCCATCATCATCGGCATAGGCATCGATTTACACTTCTTTCATACCAAATATCTTCACTGTTTATTTTCCTCGACTCAGGAAAATCTCATTGGTCCTCTGTCATACTTCTTGTCCTAAGAAGTAGTGCATCATACCCAGATCCTTTATCTAAAATTAGAATTCAAATCTTGCTTGTATCCAACAACTTGGCTTCTGGATCAAGTGTCTCATCATAGACAACTCCCTCTGTTTGTGGGAATCCTCTGGCCGTTGATCTCGGTTTGTATTTCTTGACACTTCCATCAACTACATGCTTGATTTCATAGATCCACTTGGTAGTCGCCATAGACTTCCCTACTGGTCTCAGAACAATGTCTCATACATCATTCTTTAAGATATACTAGTATTCTTCTATTATGGCATCTTTCCATTCATGTTCACATGTCGCTTCTCTATGACAAGAAGGCTCATAATCAATGATGTGGCTCATGGATGAAGAGTAGCTCGAAAAATCTCTTTGTTCTCTCAGGATGTGCTTTGAGAGGCTAGTATGTTTCTCTACCTCCTGCAGAGTGAGCCTAGGTAGGCCTTTTATGCCCTACTGCAATATCTCTGGACATATCAACTGGAGCAACTGGATCAGTTGGAATAATGTATGTCTCCCTCTGAACTATTAAAGGGGGAGAAGGTATTGTCTCACTGTCAATCTCCATCTGAGATTCTCTAGATCTTTGAAAGGCTATCTCTTCTTCAAGGACAACATATATGCTTGTCTCAATCTGTCTCTGACCAGGGATGCCAATCTGGAAGGTCTTTGAAGATTCACTGTTATCCCATAAATGTATCCTTTCTCTCTGAAGGTTCTAGCTTGGACTTCTTCTCTTTGGGTACATGAAAATACACTGGGCACCCAAATATCCTGAAGTGTTCAATCTCAGGCTTCACTCTAGTGAAGGCTTCTTCGGGAGTTATGTTTTCTTTTTTTTTCAAAGTCTGGTGAAGACTCTTCTTCTGAGCATATACTGTGTCATGCATGTTTCTGCCCATAGACCCATAGAAAGATTTTGATCATGCATTATTGCATTGGTTGCCTCAATGATGGTTCTACTCTTCCTCTTTCTCAAATAATTTTGACTACCTCTGAAGGACAAACATCTTACTTTGTTGTTAACCTGTCTGGAACAAGAAAACAAAAGGAAACAACACAAGAATATCTCCTAAAGGAGAATAATTA
>ML849143.1:0-10965 GCA_009831015.1 Picea engelmannii
ATTGGTATTCTTGGGATTTGCAAGATATAATTTAGCACAATGGCAATGTTATGTGGAACTTTATCTCATATTCATGTAAGGATTATGGATGAGAAATATAGTTTGGTTTGGTCCAAGAATCCTATTCTAAGATAATAGATTGCAAAGCTATGGTACAAAAATATGTTATGTATTGCAGAACAAGACCATTGTGGTGGAAGCCCCTTTGGAATATTAGAGATCCTATGAAGACAGGTGTGTATATGTGGTTGGTGTTGAGAGACAAGTTATTTCTTTGATATCATTTGCAAAGCAGAAGTAACCAAGGGCCTGGCATTTGTTCACTTTGTAAGATGGATGATGAAGTTATCACCCATCTATTAGTGAAAATCAACTATGTTAGAGAAGGTCCAAGGGAAAGAAGGCCCTATGAATGTTGGATGAGAATCCAACTTATCTAAATAGTAGGAAAATATAAATAAATTAAACGAAAGGGGAAAATCCCTGCTAGGCAAACTATGTTTGTTATCAGGAGCCACAAATCAAGGGCTAGTATTTCCAGACTCCACAAATTGCAAGGAACATTCCACAAGTTCATAATATTCAAAGGAAATAAAGGACAAGGATGCCCAAACGGGGATCCATTGACAAAAACTAGGGAAAAGACAAGGCAAGGGATCTTTCAGTACTATTCATACCTCGTTCTCCATCCATATTACAAAGTCGGTCCACGTTTTATTTTGTAACATTTCTTGTTCAAAATGAGTTGGATGATGATCATATTTGTTCTCCTAACAAAACATGGCACATGGACTAGTTAAACTAATAAATATGTAATCATTTACTTTTTTTTAGGAAAAAAAAAAAACATTTCACATAATAAATATACTTACAAAGGTGTAGATCAAGGCCTGTAAACCTTTTTGGCCACTATGATGCATGGCTTGGAGTTTTGCAAGCCTAGCTTTGGAGGCTTTGTCTTGAAACATAAAGTAAGTCAATTGAAGTATGCACAAATAAAATATAAAAATAGTTTAAGAAATTTGATATAATCTTATGAGCAAATTGAAATACCTGGATACTCTCATCACCTGACTTCCTCCATGCATCCAACTTCTCATATGATTTTACAAGTTCTTTCCATACTTTTATACAGACATCAATTCACCTTTTTTTGAGCCTTAGCTTGGGTGGGAGTTTTTTTATCTTCTTTGTTTGGTTGCACCTAAATCTCTTGCAATTCTGAGACATTTCTCTTTTCACCTTTTTTACTAACCAACCTACGCCAAATTTAGACTCCATGTCATGAATTACATATCTATGCAGGTGCATTGGTATCTTTGAGAACGACAAATGGAGATGGTATTTGAACCGTTGAAGGCATGATTCCTTCAACCTGTTCACAAAAACCTTCCCGGCATCTGACATTCTGATTTTGCCTAAAACCATGTCGTATTCTATCCTTGTATCACAGTTCCCAATGCAAGTTCCAAAACATGGCGTGGTGGAAGAAGTTTGGGTCCCAGGAGTGGCTTCGACATTGTAGGTATCCGCTCTCTATTCCATATTCTTAAAGGTCATTGTATATGATTTCCTCCTTGATTTTCTGATCGATCCAAGAGTGGTTTGGGAATCAATTGATTCCCTTTCATAGGGTTAATTTTCTTGTAATGTCTCAGGGGTCTTAGTGGATTTTTTTTCTATGTATTTTGCAAGTGTTTTCAAGTCTACACTCTCAAGTCTTTTTATGGCCTCCATCCCTAATATCAAATCTGAGGCATCTTTCTCCTGGGCAGTCTCATGTCCCTAGATATATAAAATAATTTTTTGTGTTAAAATTTTCAATTAAAAACAAATAACTAAAAATAAAATAAAATAAAATGAGATAATTAAAAATCTATAAATTGAGAAGGACTTAGCTCATTATGGATGGAATTTTTTTCCTTCCCTCTACTTGAAATTTTAAGCAAGCTAGGGAAAATACCTTATGTCAGGATTTGGGCAAGTGGACTTGGTGATGATTTTGAAGGTGCTTATTTCTTCTCTCTTCTTCCTGGTCTTTTTTTTCCTATTCTGACAAGGATAAGAAAATGTCAAACTCAAATAGACCATAAAACATGAGGAAAATTATATGTAAAGAGGTTGAATTGTGAAATTTGATAATTGTTTTACCTGAAAATCTCAGTTTTCCCTTAGGAAACCCCCAAATTGTGCTTTGGTCTCACCCTATCTCCGTTCATCCTAGGAAACACCCAAATCGTGTTGGAGTCCAAATCTAGTTTGAAAATTAGTTGGTATGGTCACACCCAGTCTCCCTTCGCCCTAGGAAACACCCAAATCGTGTTGGAGTCCAATTGTAGTGTGAAATTGAGTTGGTCTGGTCACAGATTATCTCCTCTCACCCTAAGAAACACCCAAATTGTGTTGAAGTCACCCTAAAACACCCAAATCGTGTTGGAGTCGAAATGCAGCAATAAATTCACTTGGATTGTCACGCTCTATCTCCATTCTCCATGGAAAACACTCAAATCTTGTTGGAGTCGAAATGTAGAAGGGAATTTAGTTGGACAGGTCGCACTCTTTCTCCATTCACCATAGAAAACTCCCAATTCGTGTTTTTGTAATTCTTCCCCTCCAAAATGCCATTTTCGTCCCCTTGCCCGCGAGTATATTTGTTTTTAGGTTTTACATATCAGTCGACGCTAAAGTGGGTGCCAGCTATGCCTACTTTAGCGTCGATTTAGCTCCTAAATTTAATCAACTATGGGTGCCTTAGTGGGTGAAAAAAAGACAGAGATTGCACCTAAATTTCATCAAAACGTGTCCGTTATGGGCCTAAACGGTGATCCACCAATTATCCAATCACATGTTGTAGTTCTCAACTACATGTTACTCAAGACGATGTCTCACCTTTAGTATTTCATTCTCAATCTATCCCTATTGTTTGGTTGGATCATGATCTAAATCAAAAATTTGTTATGTGACCACTACCACCATTTGCACAACCTCCATTGATAGAGTATGAGTCTTTGAATCCTTTAAACAACTTAGGCTTGCAAATTGATATTGTAGTTTCACACTTGGGAGCCACCAATCCACTCTCTTTTTTCATGTGTGGAAGTGCTCTTGCCTCATTAACCATGAATTTCAATAATGATGAAAAATTATTTGATGCTATACCTTATTTTAATGGTCCTTGGGATAACCTCCACTTTAGTTCTCCTATTGACTTCCTACCTAAGCTACCCACTCCACTAGCATGCCCTTAGACTCCTCCTCTAGAAATATCTTTTATTCTTGACTACTAGCACCACATATCGCACTTGACATTGATACCTTGGACCACTCTTATGATTATTGATTTTTCAACCACATGGATTCTTGTTTAATATTTTGAGGATACAAACACTTCCATGATTTTAATTACTCTTGATAAATATAATAATATTTTTGAATTAATGTTTCATAGATGCGTGGATTTGAACTAGATATTGATATTTTGGTACCTTTGCATCATTTAGTTATTCATGGTTGGCTTAGCAAAAATGTAGCAATTTTTTATCACCCCTATTGACTTCAACCTTCTTTTTAGATGCAATTATGTATGGTATGGTATGGTATGGTATTGGTATTGGTATGGTATGGTATTGATATTGGTATGGTATGGTATGGTATTGGTACACAATGGTATTGGTACGCAATGGTATTGGTATTGGTATTGGCAATGCATATTGGTATTGGTATCGGTAATGCATATTGGTATTGGTATTGGTATTGGCAATGCATATTGGTATTGGTATTGGTATTGGTATCGGTATGGTATGGTATGGTATTGGTATTGTATTGGTATCCATATCATTGCCAATGCATACCATTGTTATGCAATGGTATTGGTATTGATATTGGTATGCAATGGTATGGTATTGGTATCAGTATGGTATGGTATGGTATTGGTATTGGTAAGGTATAGTATGGTATTGATATTGGTATGGTAGAGTATGGTATGGTATGGTATGGTATGGTATAGTATAGTATGGTATGGTATAGTCTGGTATTGGTATTGGTATGGTATTGGTATGGTATGGTATAGTATTGGTATGATATTGGTATTCTCCACTTTAGTTCTCCTATTGACTTCCTACCTAAGCTACCCACTCCACTAGCATGCCCTTAGACTCCATCTCCTCTAGAAATATCTTTGATTATTGCCTACTAGCACAACATATCACACTTGACAATGATACCTTGGACCACTCTTATGATCATTGATTTTTCAACCACATGGATTCTTTTTTAATATTTTGAGGATACAAACACTTCCATGATTTTAATTACTCTTGATAAATCTAATAAGATTTTTAAATTGATGTTTCATAGATGCGTGGATTTGAACTAGATATTGATATTTTGTACCTTTGCATCATTTAGTTATCCATGGTTGGATTAGAAAAAAATGTAGCAATTTTTATCATCCCTATTGACTTCAACCTTCTTTTTAGGTGCAATTATGTATGGTATGGTATGGTATGGTATTGGTATTGGTATTGGTATAGTATGGTATTGGTATTGGTATCGTATTAGTATTGGTATCGATATGGCAATGATATTGGTATTGGTATTGGAAGTTCGTTATGCTACTCACCCCTAGACCAAATTGGCCACATATCCCTGAATAGCTTGAGGAGGCGAGTTGTTGAAACTTGTGATAAAAATCAAACCGGAACTCGGATGCAAAAACCGTCAGTTGCATTGGATTCGGAGCACCGGGTTTCAGCTAGCGGGGCCCCTACACTATCATTCTGTCGAACAAAAAACCATTTGTTGGAGTATCTCTGACATTAGGGTTTTGGTCAATGAGGCATAGTGCAATTTCTGAAGATGAGGTTGATTTTCAAGAACACTATGTCGGGCATTTTTGGCTAGTGTAGTTGCATGTGCCTTGTCCAAACAGACTTGTGGGAGCTTAAAAAACTCTGTTATGATGCTCGGTTTGGATTTTATGCCTCCGGACCAAATTGGCCACATGTCCTTGAATGGCTTGAGGAAGCGAGTTGCAACTATCGATAAAACTCAAACCGGGACTCGGATGCATGAACTGTCAGTTGCATTGGATCCGGAGCACCTGGTTTCAACTATTGCGACTCCTACGCTATCCTTCCGTCGACCGAAAAACAATTTGTTGGAGTATCTCCAACACTAGGGTTTTGGTCGATGAGGCATAGTGCAATTTCTGAATAGGAGGTCGATTTTCAAGAACACTGTGTCGAGTGTTTTTTATAGTGTAGTCTCGTGGGCCTTGGCCAAATAGACTTGTGGGAGCTTATGAAAGTCCTTTATGCTATTTTGTTTGGATTTTATGCCCTCAGACCAAATTGACCACATGTCTCTAAATGGCTACAGGAGGCGAGTTGCAACTCGCGATAAAACTCAAACTGGGACTCAGATGCATGAACCATCAGTTGCATTGGATTAAGAGCATTGGTTTTCAGCTAGTGGGGCCCCTATGTTATCATTCTGTCGATCGAAAAACCATTTGTTGGAGTATCTTCGGCACTAGGGATTTGGTCAATGAGGCATAGTGCAATTTCTGAAGATGAGGTCGATTTTCAAGAACACTCTGTCGGACGTTTTTGGCTAGTGTAGTCCCATGGGCCTTGGACAAACAGACTTGTAGGAGCTTACGAAACTCCATTATGCTGCTCGATTTGGATTTTATGCCCCTGGACCAAATTCCACATGTCCTTGAATGGATTGAGGAGGCGAGTTGCAACTATCAATAAAACTCAAACCGAGACTCGGATGCACAAACCATCAGTTACATTAGATCTGTAGCATCATGTTTCAGCTATCAGGGCTCCTATGCTATCATTTCATCGACTAGAAAACCATTTGTTGGAGTATCTACAAGACTAGGGTTTTGGTCAATGAGGCATAGTGCAATTTCTGAAGAGGAGGTCGATTTTCAAGAACACTGTGTCGGGTTTTTTTGGCTAGTGTAGTCGTGTGAGCATTGGCCAAATAGACTTGTAGGAGCTTATGGAAGTCTGTTATGCTACTTGATTTGGATTTTATGCCCCTGAACCAAATTGACCACATGTCCCTAAAAGGCTTGAGGAGGCGAGTTGAAACTCGCGATAAAACTAAAAACCGAAACTCAGATGCACGAACCATCAGTTGCATTGAATTAAGAGCACCGGTTTTCTGCTAGTGGGGCCCCTACGCTATCATTCCGTCGACCGGAAAACCATTTGTTGGAGTATCTCCGGCACTAGGATTTTGGTCAATGAGGCATAGTGCAATTTCTAAAGATGAGGTCGATTTTCAAGAACACTATGTTGGGTGTTTTTTGCTATGGTATTGGTATTGGTATGGTATTGGTATAGGTATTGGTATGGTATGGTATTGTATTGGTATGGTATTGGTATGCATATCATTGCCAATACATATCATTGTCAATGCATACCATTATGGTATGCAATGGTATTGATATTGGTATGCAATGGTATTGGTATGTAATGGTATGGTATTGGTATTGGTATTGGCAATGTTATTGGTATGGTATGGTATGGTATTGGAAATGGTATTGGTATGCATACCATTGACATGCAATGGTATGCAATGGTATTGGTATTGGTATGCAATGGTATGGTATTGGTATGCAATGGTATGGTATTGGTATCGGTATTGGTATTGGTATTGGTATTCAATGGTATGGTATTGGTATTGGTATTGGTATTGGTATGGTATTTGTATGCATATCATTGCCAATGCATACCATTTCCAATGCATATCATTGCCAATGGTATTGTTATGGTATTGGTATTGGTATTTGTATGGTATGGTATGGTATTGGCATTGGTATGTGTATTGTATTGGTATGCATACCATTGCCATGCAATGGTATGCAATGGTATTGGTATTGGTATTGATATTGGTATTGGTATGGTATGGTATTGGTATCATATCGTATTGGCATTGGTATTGGTATGGTATAGTATGGTATTGATATTGGTATGGTATTGGTATGCATGTCATTGCCAATGCATACCATTGTCGTGCAATGGTATGCAATTGTATTGGTATTGGTATGCAATGGTACGGTATTGGTATGGTATTGGTATTGTTATTGGTATGCAATAGTATGGTATTGGTATTGTATGGTATGGTATTGGTATTGGTATTGGTATGGTATGGTGATATATAGATATGGTATTGGTATGGTATGGTATGGTATTGGTATTGGTATTGGTATCGGTATGGTATGGTATGGTATTGGTATTGGTACTGGTATGCAATGGTATTGGCCGTATTGGTATGAAATGGTATTGGTATTGGCAAGGCATAAGGGTATTGGAAATGCATATTGGTATTGGTTTTGGTATGGTATTGGTCTAGTATTGGTACTGGTATGGTATTGGTATGCAATGGTATGGTATTGGTATGGTATTGGTATTGGTATTGTTATTGGTATTAGTATGGTATGAGTATTTGTAATGGTATTGGTATTTGAATTGGTATGGTATTGGTATTGGTATGGTATTGGTATTGGTATTGGAATTTATATGGTATGGTATGGTATTGGTATTGGTATTGGTATGGTATGGTATGGTATTGGTATGCAATAGTATGATATTGGTATGGTATTGGTATTGTTGTTGGTATGCAATGGTATGGTATTGGTATTGGTGTTGGCTTAGTCACCGGATTCGGTGAACTTCAAGGTCAAAATTTGAAATTCGTCAAATATGAAGATAAATCGAATAAAATCATTGAAGTTTGCAAACTTGAAAACGAATTTAAAATGTTAAGTCAAATTCAACCTTGAATAAATTCAACATCGTTTTGGAGGGTTAAAAAGTTACTTCATCCTCCCTCTGTATCTGGTATCTTTCCTTTCACTCGGCGCTGCATGATGCAGGAGCATCGCTAGCAGCAAGAGAGTGTGGAGGTGGAAGACAGCTAGAAAGCGCAACACGCATTTTCTCACGTTTTGAGATATTTTTGAAAACATTAAATATAGTAGTTAAAAGGAGGCGTACTCGCTATTGTAAACAGATCATGAGCAATTGCTCTCATCTATAAAGCATTAAGGCATTTATGCATAGTAAATGGAAGTAGGTAGATTTAAATTCTAGATTAGACAGTTTTAGGAGCTAGAGGGAAAACGACTATAGACACCCTCGTCTTTGTATCATTGTATCAATCAGAGATTGTAAGAGGAAGCACAATAGCATCAAAAAGAAGAGAGATATAGCAGGAGAAGGGTAGAAGAGAACCCATGTACAGAAATTTGAATTAATATATGAAGTTTTGATTCAGATTCATGGTGCTATGATGCTTTCTGTGTACACATGCTGAATGGTATGCTTATGGTTGTTTATTCTCTCTGTTATGCATTTTCTTTGATATTGTGTGAATGTATGATTTCATGTTTAATGTTGAATTCTGAGAGAGGAAGTGAATGAGTTTCAATTGTTTCTCATCCTGAGTGAGAATTTCCTGCAAGGAGTGTAGTGAAACGTCTACAAGAAGTGCGTTGACAGAGACTCAGAGTTTATCTCTGAAAGCTCAGGAGGGATACCATTGTTCTCATTCCCGCAGAAGTGCAGGAGAGGCACAGAAGTTGTGCAAGGTGTGCGCAGGTTGGTTGGAAGTTCATTGCTTAGCAACCAAGAGAAGGGTTGAAAGATTGTTGTTGCAGAGAAGTGCACAGAGTCGAGAAAATCAAATACATGGAAGTATTTGAAGGTTACCGCAAGGAGTGCGTGCAAGAGTCTTCTTAAAGACTCGAGTTTGTAAGAAAAACTCATGAGTGTTAGTGCCTTTGAGATAATCAAAGGGGAGCCGAAGCGAATTCATTTTGCAGGAATCAAGTCCAAGCGAAGGAACCTTGGATTGTTTCGCAGGAGTTATCAAGAAGCAGCAAGCGGTTGAACTTCTCTGTGGAGAATCCCTGAAATAGCGAGGATTGTCGGATCTCGAGGAGTTGCAAGGTGGTTAAAGGTGAGGAAGCTTTCCACTCTAGGATCCAGAATCAACGTGGACCGTTGATCATGATTTACACCAGCCGTCAGATCATTTCGGCATTTCAAAAGTCGGGAGATGGAGGAGGTCGCACTTTGAGAGCGGAAGTCCCAAAAAACTGAAAGGGTGACAAGTGGTAGGAGTCTGAGTCAGAGATAGGAAGTGGTTGAGAGGACAGTTGGCATTTCATCATCTAAAGGAAAATTCAATATCTGTTGACTATTTCGGAGTTCAGAGGTTAAAAAGTCGGGAGCTTTGCATTTGGATTCGTGAAGTCCGAAATCCCAATGAAGTGAGAAGTCCATTGTGAAAACAACATTTGATAGCGTGTCAAAATTCGGCATTTCAACATTTTCGAGGACAAGGGATCGAGATTCTTTGTTCCGATTCCCGAAGTCGCGAAACACGATAGCAGTTTCAGCGAAATGGCATTTTGGGTTTCAACAGTTGAAGGGTCGAGAAACTCGGAAGGAGAAGTCACGAAATTCGAAGTTCCGAAATCGCGAAAGGTATGATCATATTGTTTGATCGAAATATTTGGGTTAATGTTGCATGTTTGATCACGTGGGCACATCCATAAGGACCTGTGGATACACTGTTGAGTGTGAAGGGTATTTCCTAAGGGGAACCCAAAGAGTCCATTAGACTCAAAGGGTAGATTAGAGCGATCCTGAGCAGACCTTGAAACCTGAGGGGTTGGGGTCTACACCAGTTGTGGTATCAGAGCACAGAAAAAGTTCTTTTTTTTCTATAGCAAAGGAAGGAAGAATATTTCTCAGCCATGCCGCCGAGGAGAAGAGACAAACCAATGCCTGATCTAGCAATGGAAAGGGAAATGCGTGAACTACGTGTCAGGCTTGATGCCATGGAGACAACACAAAGGCGCACAGTCGACGTTGGGGATATCAGTGAGGTTGACAGTGAAAATGAAGTTAGACATGGAGAAGAAGTCACAGTCGAAGATGTTGTAGATGAACGTCTATTCAGGGTTGTCGTGAGGATAGGTGCCAGGGTGAAAATGGAAATTCCCATGTATGAGGGAAACCTGGATGTTGAAGAATTTCTAGACTGGATTAGAGATCTAGATAAATATTTTGACTATGAGGATGTCGAGGAAGACAGGAAAGTCAAACATGTTGTCACAAGACTTAAAGGGCATGCAGCATTATGGTGGGATGAACTGCAGGCTGACAGACGTTGCAAAGGCAAGCAAAAAATCAAGAGTTGGGATAGAATGGTTGCAAAGATGAAGGCAAAATTCATACCCAAATATTATCATATTACTTTGTTTTGGAAAATGTAGAATTTCAGACAGAAGCTGATGACAGTGAAAGAATACACTGAAGAGTTCTACAGGATAAACATCAGAGCAGGTCATCGGGAAAGTGATGATGAAAAAGTTGCCAGGTATATGAATGGTCTGAGATACGACATTTAGAATGAGATGAGCATGATGACCCTTAGGAATGTGGAGGATGCTTATCAGATGGCTCTGAAAGCTGAAGAAAAGATGAGTTGAAAGCAAAGTCAAAGAGGTCGAGGAAGAAGTCAAGCCAGAGGCAAAGCAGTTTCCCAAGACAGAACTCAGAGACCTCAAGAAGAGGGAAAGAAACCTCAACCTCAGCATGAGAGAGGAGGAATCTTGCAGAGAGGGAAGTATGCTAACATAAATACTTTTCCTTGAACCAGAGGAAAAGGAAGAGGCAGAGGTGGATAAATAAAATGCTTTACTTGTGGAAAAAATGGACATAAATCCTATGAATGCCCAGATAAAAGGAAAGAAGGTGGTGAAACTCACATTGCTGAAGCACAAGGACAGAATGTTTGCAAGATACCAGATATATAAAATATGCAGAACAGAAACGAAATGCTAGAAATAACAGAATAACAGTGAAATATCCAGCATAATCTTCACAATACACAGAAATGATATACGAAATAGCAACAGAAATAGCACTTGAA
>ML849144.1:5123-22011 GCA_009831015.1 Picea engelmannii
AACATTCATGTTATGGCATCATTTCGTAGCACACATAAATGTTGAGTTGGATGAATAAAAAATTACTTAGTTATATTATAAAATATAATATGTTCTTTCAACAGTTACATCGACAGAGAAGGAATAAGACTGGTAGGGAGAATCTTTCTCCTACAATTGGTCTACCAACAAATGTGTAGGTGAAAGAACAGAGATATAGAGAATAGATATTTCAAATTACAAGAGAGCTAGATATGTTCGAAACAAATGCACCAGAAAAGGATGAAATATTGAAAAAAAACCCATCAGAGACCAGTGCCTCCAGACTTAAAATATTTTGATGACATGTGTGGGCCCCTCATGGCCATCGAGCCATTGATTGTAAGTGATCAAGCCTACTTTTTCTGTAGTGTTGTCTTGGATAACAGGTCTACTTCCCTATTGTACTCTCGGGAGGCATGTGTGAAAGTAAGCTTCTTGAAATGGCATTGTATGGATCTGATGCGGTCCATCCAGGCCAGAAGAGAAATCGAGTGGAGCTTTCCAATGTGGTTCAACCAGTAAATGATGACTCTGGAATCACCGATCATGTAATATCCCTCGGCCAAACCCAAATGCAAATGTAATCCAAGTATATTTAAGATAGTGAGCTATTTAGACATCATTTTTTTTTTGTAATACACCTTTCATGGCATGGTGCGTGCATATAATGTGTAGTAAAGTGATGTAATGTGCACATTTCTGGATACCGCGCTCAATAACTAAAGTGCGCGCAACCTTAAAGAAAGCGGATACAACGCGTAGTAATTAAGGTGCGTGCAACCTTAAAAACAGTGGATACAACACGCAGTAACTAAAGAGCGCACAATATTAAGGTCAACGAACCTTTGTGCATATAATATGCATTATAGGCTGGTGAGCCAGTATTATAAGCCATAATGCTTATGTTTTGGAATTAGGCTAGAGCGGCTAGATGTTAAAGGCCAGTGTGCCTATTTTGTATATGTCTCATGATTAATATAAAATACATCACTGCATGCAGTCCGACCACGATAAAAGAGAAGGGGGACTAGATTCCACCAAATAGGGAAAGGGAGGGCCTAAAGTTAAGAACAGGGCTAAGCTAGAGAGCTTAAAGCTAAAAAAGAAATATTATATTAATATTTATTAAAAAACATAAAGTGTAGATAATTAATTTATCCTAAGTCCTAAAGTAGGGGACAAGTGTATCAAAGTAACTTCCAACATGAAAAGTGCCAAGTTGGAGACATGCATACTTATTGCCGAGACTTAGTTCCTTTGTAGAGAGAGCTACCATTGTGGGGTGTGGGGGAAAGAATTGCGGGGAATCTTACCATTTTTCCTTCGACCAGAGAACCATTACCCATGATACAATCCGTTAGTCCTTGAGCTATCCTCGTATCTTTCTACCACCGTACCCAGACCAGATCGATAACCATTCCTGTTGGTGTACCTATCAACTTGGGAGTGGGATTGAAGAGGCGGGTTGTCAGGCCCGTGAGAAATTCTTTGAGTGGGAGAATTGCTGGGGATCAATTTCCTGAAGGTGCTAAAGTGTGGCTACAACGCTCTGAGACTTCCGGTCCGACCTATTGATGAAACCCTGGAAGGGAAGTGGGGGAGTCTTTTCGGTTGACCGTGAACCTTTAGCCTGGTTAGGAACCCCTTTCCTGGGTGGTGTCTAGTCCCAACTCGGAGGTGACTCACTGTTGAGAGTGATGAATAGTGTAGTCTAAGGATGGGAGGTTCATGGATAGTCTGCATGCAGTTGGTGACATTCTTACTAACATAAGTACCGGTTATGTGATGAATTTACATGTTGCTTTGTCATTTATGTGTTATTTTGTGGGTTTTATTACATGTATGATCGTAACTATTTGTATGTTTAAGGGTATACCCTTGTATACGCTGCATGTCTGTGTTTACTATTGATTCAACCAAAAAATCGTATATTTACATAATGCAACTATTTGTTTATGCTTTATATGTGAAGCTTCCTCTAGGGCGTTGTATGTATATGCTTAATTGCATGTAGTTCAGTATGTATGTATGCCTGTGTGTGTATATATGTATTTGAAGAGAAAGGTTATGTGACATAGCTCAATTGAATACTGGGGTGTTACAATATGTTGCCAGAATTAAGTTAAGTATCTGAGTAGTGACATTCTCCGGCCTGTTGGTGGTTGGGGGTATGTTACAGTATGGTATCAGAGCCATAGTGTTCGACACTGAGCCTGAATGGGCCAAACAAGTTGAATGGACATGAGATTATAGTATGGTATCGATTACAATATGGTATACAATATATTTGCGTTCATGGAAAATTGAGCCATCGCGTGGAAGAATAATATGTAGGGATGCGCACGCTAAATTTATCATTGCACGGAGTGCATACACATAGTAAGGGTGCATTTGGTGTGCGCAGTATGGTAAGGCATAGTGAAGTTTGGTTGGTGCGCACATAGTATGAGTATGAGTTGTATCGCTACAGTGCAGGCACGAGTGTGCGCAGGTAGTTGTGCACGGTAGAGACAGAGTATTCGATGGGGCATACAAATTATTGTACGTGGTAAGGCATATTGAACTTTAGCACGGTGCAATGCATAGAGTGAAATGCATGTGGAATATCCAAGTGCGATATAGAAACAATGCATAGTGGGTATTGGTGCGTAATGCAGAAGTAGTACGCGCAATTTATTGGCGTGACGAAGAGGAAATGTATAGCAGATACAGGTGCGTGGAAGCATGATTTACCTTATAAAGTCGTTGTGCATGATAAATAAAGGTACACAGGGTGAATTTTTTGCGTGCAAAATCATATGAAAGGCTAATTAAGACGATGAGCCTGAGTTTAATAGAAAATTTACATAGTATTCAAAGAAAGAGGAATACACAACTACATTGAAGTATTTTTTAAAATGAGTCAAGCGAGTGAGATGAATTCTGAGTTTTATTCAAACAATTGAAAGTGAAATATAAGTTACAAAAAGACACATAATATTGAAGGAAATAAGATTCATATCACCATTAGTTGGAATCTTGTCATAAGCAGTACAAAATCCACTTCTGCACTTATATATTCATTTAAAATCCAAAATTACAAAAGGGGATGATTCAAAATAGCAGCGGCCCTATTTAAAGAGACCGTACAAGAACAGGTCTATCATCTCTGAAGATTCCTTACCTTTGCTACCATCTGTCCAAAAATCGTTGAAATATACTCAATTGTATTTGAGGGCTCATTTCAGCTTAGCTAGCTCCTCCTTTAAAGAATCTAACCAGACCGGTTGATTCTCTCCAACACTCTCAGCCGCTTTGACAGGTTCTTTCTTTTGTCACTTGCTTCGTTTCTTGTTTGTAACTGGTCTGTTGATAACCAGATCTCTCATGATTGGATTTATCCTGATTTCCAATCTCGAATTAGTAATAGGTACTGTGTGAAATTTAGTCACCAGTATCTGCGCGACTACCTTTTCCTTCGTACTCGCAGGAAAATTTAGCATGTTACTCGAATAACCAGTCTCGTTGGATTTAACTAGGTCTATATACCTCAGTTTTGTGGACACCGAAATACTTTTGTAGAGATGAGAAGTTCAAACCAGTTTGGAGACTGCTCGCTGATGGATAAGATGATGCTTCCATACCCGAGAGTTGGTAATTATACAGCCTCAATCATGAATCAATGACAGACTTGCACACAAGTACGATGGGTTGCCATGCTCGACTAATCCATTTCAAATGATTAAAATTTTTGAGTTCATTACATGGTGGTATTCACCTAAATTCAAACGGTTGTGATGTATCGAGTGAATGAGACAGAGTGATCTGACTAACCGTCACCCACCCACGAATGGTGGATTTGACATATTGAAGCATGTGACATCGGAACTTATGCAAAAATGGTTTCAACAAACCACCTTTCACCCGATGTATCTTTGTGTGATGATGTAGTTCTTGCTAAGTTCTCAAAACTTGGGTCTTGTCTAAGAATTTTCATGGTGGCAACACCAAGAAATCAGAAAAGATAATTTTGATATATTTATTGAGCCGAAATAGTTCATATTTCTCATGGATTGTTGATTTAGTTAACCTAATAAGTTTTGATGGCTGCACATTTTTCAGAATTAACAACAACTAGATCATATCAGATCAAGTACCAAATCCATAGGAATGAAAGAGACATAGGGAAATTATAGTCAACAAGATGAGAGTAGAGGGATGAATGTCCATTTGGAAATTGAAGGAACAAACTCCAATGGACACGGAGAGGAAAGGGATGAAAGGATTAGAGGAAGAAAGGATTTAAACCATCATTCTTGAGAAATAGTCCACAGGGACCACCAACTTCTAAAGAACCCAAAACGATAGAGGCAAAAGGCCAAAGGCCAAGGCAACCACCTATTCAATGTTGGGGTTGTAAAGGAGATCTCAGATTCAGAGATTGTCCTCAGAGAGGTGAAAAAGGAAGGACTATTTATAATGTACGGCAAGATGAAACAATGGAGGACATGGGCATAAATGTGCCAATGATCTATGCAGCCCTGGATAGCAAGCAAGCAGAATATCATTCACACATGATTGAAGTGGAAGGTATGATTAACAACCAAACCATTTCTATTTTAATTGATTCAGGAGCTAGTCATAGTTATATAGATTTGAAGATGGTATAAAGTTTTCAATTACCAAGAAGAAAGCATGGAAAATCTTGGTTGGTACAGTTAGCTACAGGAGCCAAAAGAAAGGTTAATGAGATGGTTAAGTCATGTCTCATGGACATGAACAGACTGAACACCAAGGCAGATTTGAATATCTTACCTTTAGGTTCCTTTGACTATTTAATTGGGATGGATTGGTTGGACCCTCATCATGCTCTATTGGATTATCATAACAAAGCATTCACTTGCTTGGATGAAGAAGGGAACCAAAGGAAAGTGTAGGGAATTCCCAGGGTAGTAACTGTTAGAGAAATTTCAGCATTGCAACTGAAGAAATGTTATAGAAGAGGATGTCAAATATTTGCAGCTCATATGGAGGAGACACCTAAAGAGAAGGTGCAAAATTTGGAGGATTATGCAGTCCTAAAAGAGTTTGAAGATGTATTCAAGGAAGTACCAGGACTACCCCCAAAGAGAGACATTGATTTTTCTATAAATCTGACACCAGGAGAAACTCCCGTGTCAAAGACTCCTTACATAATGAGTACACCAGAATTGAAGGAGTTGCAAATGCAGCTTGAAGAACTTCTGAAAAAGGGGTATATATGCCCAAGTGTATTACCTTGGGGTGCCCCAGTCTTGTTTGTGAAAAATAAAGATGGAACGTTAAGATTGTGCATTGATTTTAGACAGTTGAATAAAGTGTCTGTAAAGAACAAGTATCCTCTTCCAAGGATCGATGATCTTTTTGATCAATTGAAGGATGCAAGGATATTTTCAAAGATAGATCTTAGATCGGGATACCATCAGGTAAGAATTAAAGAGGAAGATATCAACAAGACCGCTTTTAGGACAAGGTATGCTCATTATGAGTTCACAGTGGTGCCATTTGGGTTGTCAAATGAACCGGCTGTTTTCATGTGCTTAATGAATGGTGTTTTCCGAGAATATTTAGACAAGTTTGTCATTGTCTTTCTGGATGACATTCTTATATACTTTAAGACAGAGGAAGATCATGAACATCATTTGAAGATGGTGTTGCAAGTATTAAGGGAGCATCAATTGTATCCCACATTGAGCAAGTGCTCATTTTATCAGAAACAAATTCATTATTTGGGGCATATCATCTCAAGGGATGGGATAATAGTGGACCCTGAGAAGATAGAAGCCATTAGAGAATGGTCAACATCAAATAATGTGACAGAGGTCAGATCATTCATATGCCTTGCAGGATACTATAGGAGATTCATTGAAGGATTCTCAAAGATAGCACACCCAATCACTTCCTTGCAAAGAAAGGGTATGAAATTTCAGTGGACGCCGGACTGTGAAAGGAGTTTCCAACATTTGAAAAAATTATTGACAAGTGATCCAATACTAAGGATTGACCCAAATGAAGATTTCATTGTATGCATAGATGCATGTAATGAAGGACTTGGTGGAGTCCTCAGTCAAAATGGATTTGTGATATGTTATGAATCAAGGAAGTTGAAGGAGCATGAAAGAAACTACGCCATTCATGATTTGGAGTTAGCAGCCATAGTGCATGCCCTGAGGAAATGGAGACACTACCTCACGGGGAAAAGGTTTGAGCTAAGAACAGAACACAATGGTTTGAAATATTTATTTGATCAGCCAAATCTAAATGCTAGGCAAAGAAGATGGTTAGAATTTCTAAGCGAATATGACTTTTATATAAAGCATATCAAGGGGGAATAAAATAAAGTGGTTGATGCACTCAACAGGAGGGTGCATGAACTACATGCTACAACCATAAGCATGTATCAGACTGATGTTAAAAGAAAAATTATGGAGGCTACAAATATAGACCTGCAGTACAAAGAATTGATAGCAAAATTACAGCAAGGTAAGACACCACAGAAGATGGATATTTATAAGTTGGGAATAGATGGAATACTGTTGCACAAGAACATAATTTTTGTACCAAATGTCTAGGACTTGAAACATATAATTTTGAATGAGATGCATAATGTTCCTTATGCAGGGAACCCTAGATATTAGAAAATCATAGTAGTGGTCAAGAGCCAATACTTTTGTCCAGGTATGAATAGAGAGATTGCAAAATACATCGCAATATGTATGGAATGCCAGAAAATTAAAGAAGAACATAGGTACCCAGCAGGATTGCTGCAAACTTTTCCCATTCCTGAATGGAAGTGGGAAGTGGTGATAATGGATTTTATTACGGGATTGCCTAGAACAGGCAAGCTACATGATTTGATTATGGTGGTGGTGGACAAGCTTGCAAAAGCTGCTCATTTTATTCCACTAAAAACTACTCACAAGGCAACAGATGTTGCTGATATTTTCATGAAGGAAGTGGCATGATTTCACAGAATTCCTAAAATGATTGTGTCTGACAGAGACCCGAAATTCACCTTGAATTTATAGAAAGGATTGTTCAAAGGATTCAGAATGAATCTGAAATTTAGTACATCTTACCATCCCGAGTCTGATGGACAGATAGAGAGGGTGAATAGAGTGATAGAAGATATGTTGAGAATGTATGTGATGGATAAACCATCAAAATGGGAAGACTACCTACATTTAGTAGAATTCACTTACAACAATGGGTATCATGCATCATTGAATATGAACCCATTTGAAGCACTTTACGGAAGAAGGTGAAATACTCCAGTAAGCTGGGATAACCCAGCTGATAGAATAGTAGTCAGGCCAGAGTTCCTCAAGGAGATGGAGGACCAAATGTTAAAAAATTAAGCAGAATTTGAAAGCTGCCCAAGACAGACAGAAAGGTTATGCTGATAAAAATAAAATCCACAGAGAATTCAAAGTGGGTGATCATGTTTTCTTGAAAGTGAAAGCTAACAGGAGTTCCCTGAAGCTGGGAAGCTACTCCAAGTTGGCAGCCAGATTTTGTGGACCATTTGAAATCCTAGAAAGGATTGGTCCAGTTGCTTATATGATTGAATTGCCTGCATCTATGTTTGTTCATAATGTATTCCATGTATCATTTCTAAATAAGTACATACCTGATGCTAATCATGTTATTGATTGGAATTTTATTCAGGTGGAGCAAGAAGGCGCTTTCCAAGTGCATTCAGTGTGCATTTTGGACTGGGAAATCAAACAACTCCGGAATCAAGCCACAGGGCTTGTAAAGGTCCAATGGACTTGGTACGGACCTGAAGATGCTACTTGGGAGCATGAGGATGCAATGCGGGTAGAATACCCACATCTTTTTGAAAATTTTTGTAAATTTTGTTGTATATGGGTACATGATGCACCGAGGACAGTGCATAAATAAGGGAGGGGATTGTAATATCCCTTGGCCGAACCCAAATGAAAAGTATATTTAATATAGTGAGCTATTTAGACATCATTTTTTTTTGTAATACACCTTTCATGGCATGGTGTGCGCATATACTGCGCAGTAAAGTGATGTAATGTGCACATTTCTGGATACCCCGCACAGTAACTAAAGTATGCACAACCTTAAAGATAGCGGATACAACACACAATAACTAAAGTGCGTGCAACCTTAAAGAAAATGAATACAACACGCAGTAACTAAAGAGCACAAAATATTAAGGTCAACGAGCCTTTGTGTATATAATATGCATTATAGGCTGGTGAGCCAATATTATAAGCCGGAATGCTTATGTTTTGGAATTAGGTTAGAGTTCCTAGATGTTAAAGGCCAGTGTGCCTATTTTGTATATGTCTCATGATTAATATAAAATACATTGCTGGGCGCAGAACGACCACGATGAAAGAGAAGGGGGACTAGATTCCACCAAATAAGGAAAGGGAGGGCCTAAAGTTAAGAACAGGGCTAAGCTAGAGAGCTTAAAGCCAAAAAAGAAATATTATATTAATATTTCTTCAAAAACATAAAGTGAGGATAATTAATTTATCATAAGTCCTAAAGTAAGGGACAAGTGTATCAGAGTAACTTCCAACATGACAAGTGTCAAGTTGGAGACATGCATACTTATTGCTGAGACTTAGTTCCTTTGTGGAGAGAGATGCCATTGTGTGGGGGGGAAAGAATTGCGGGGAATCTTACCATTCTTCCTTCGACCAAAGAACCATTACCCGGGATACAATCCATTAGTCCTTGAGCTATCCTCGTATCTTCCTAACACCGTACCCAGACTAGATCGATAACCATTCCTGTTGGTGTACCTGATATCTTGGGAGCAATATTGAAGAGGCAGGTTATCAGGCCCGTGAGAAATTCTCTGAGTGAGAGAATTACTGGGGATTGATTTCCTGAATGTGCTAAACTATGGCTACAATGCTTTGAGACTTCCGGTCTGGCCTTTTGCTGAAGCCCTGGAAGGGAAGTGGGACAACTGAAGGACTGTTGAGCAGAGAAGGGGTACACTTCCTTGGGTGGGATAGGCATGTGGGGAAGGAGAGGCTATAGGATGTGGTTGAGTGAACACCTGAGAGGGAGTCTTTCTAGTTGAACGTGAACCTTTAGCCTAGTTAGGAAACCCTTTCCTGGGTGGAGTCTAGTCCCAGCTCGGGGGTGACTCACTGTTGAGAGTGATGAACAGTGTAGTCTAAGGCTGGGAGGTTCATGGATGGTATGCACACAGCTGGTGACATTCTTACTAAGATAAGTACCGGTTATGTGATGAATTTACATGTTACTTTGTCATTTATGTGTTATTTTGTGTGTTTTATTGCATGTATGATCGTAATTGTCTGTATGTTTAAGGTTATACCCCTGTATACGATGTGTTTACTGTTGATTCAGCCCAAAAATTGTATATTTACAGAAGGCAACTGTTTGTTTATGCTTTATATGTGAAGCTTCCGCTAGAGCATTGTATGTATATGTTTAATTGCATTTAGTTCAGTATGTATGTATGCTTGTGTGTGTATATACGTATTTGAAGAGAAAAGTTATGTGACATAGCTCAGTTGAATACTGGGGTGTTACAATATGTTTTCAGAACTAAGTTAAGTGTTTGAGTAGTGACATTCTTCGGCCTGTTGCTGGTCGGGGGTATGTTATAGATCAGTTGTAGACATTCAATGTTTAGAATTGTGGCCAAATGTAGATATGCCCAGGCCCCCAAAATCTTGGCCCTTGTGTTGGTTCCCAGGCCACAATAGAGAGCCCATCTAAAGAAGGAGTTTTTACTTGTTCTGATTAGACCACCTACACCACAAAAATTTCCACTGCGATGTGTTGTGCCATCGATCCAACCCATAGGAGTATCCTCAACAATGCATGGGCTGATTAAAGTCTTTTTTTTCCCAATTGCTGGGTGAATAACTTTCCAATTTTGGAACAGACCAAGAGTTTTATAAGCGACCAAGTTTGCATTAGAGGATTTATTGTCGAAAATCTTGGTGTTTCTGGCCAACCAAATAAACCAGTTAACCAAAAGCAGAAGATGTTTGTAGTTGCGCTCAATGGATGTACAATAGTCTAGATAGGTGGGTAAGGAGAACCCAATCCAAGCTATAGTTATGTGTTGGTCTAGTGTAATTTTATTCCAGACTTGGCGAGTGAAGTGGCACCGTGTGAAGAGATGAAAGAATAATTCTACTTCCTTGTAACAAAGCTGGCAAAGGTTAGGGCCCGTCCAACCTTTCCTTTGAAGGTTATCCCAGGTGGGGATTTTATTTTCAACAGCTAGCCAGTTAAAGAGTTTGATTTTTAATGGCAGTTTCCAGCTCCAGAAATTCATTCGCCATCCAAATATAAGAAATTCATTAGCCAGTTAAAGAGTTTGATTTTTAATGGCAGTTTCCAGCTCTAGAAAGCTAGTCGTGGAGGCAGGCTGTTAGCCCAAAGTTCCCCTGTCAACGAATTTTCCTGCAAAGCCCATACTGATCTGAGCTTGCATCTGACAGAAGAATGCATGTACAGACTGATAGAAGAATGCATGTGCATACTGATAGAAGAAGATGTAGACACTAAGCCTTGAATGCAGTGACCAGAGCGCGCTCCTGGGGAGGGTGAGTAGTTCTGTCTATAAATAGTTAGTTTTGATATTTTGTTAGGGTCGATGGTTAAGCTAGGCTCCAATATTGTAAAGTTTTAATGAAGCTCTGGTTCTTCTGGTTATGTATATGTATCTGAGACTTCTTATTTAATGTAAGTCAGTTTCCTTTCATATCTCTGTAACATCTGTGTTAGAACACTCGGGCATGGATGATCCATTAGAGGGTAGTGATGTTTTTGTGATGTAGTTTTGATCATAGTGGCATCGCGACCAATTTTAATCAATTTCTTGTGTTGTCTTTTCCCTCCAAAACTGAATGACTCGGGCATGAATGATTCATTCAAGTTGTTGTTATTGAATTGTAATGTATGTTTGATTTCAGTTCAGTGATAATTTCATTCAATTCCTTAAAAATATGAACCAAGAGGATCTTGTCTTCTGAGTTTTTCCTCCTTAGGCTGCTGGAAGACTGGATGTCCATAGTAGACCTCTTCATTCTCCTCAATTTCTTCCCCCTACTCACCTTTACTACAACTTACTGATTGAAGTTAGATTGAGACCTCATCTTCTTATGAATACCAGCCGAGTTTTCTGAGTTGAAGCGATATAATCCCGAGACTACGTCCATTAGACCACCCTTAAATTTATTCATTGTGACATACAAACTGATGGGTACTAGGCTTACCTTTGCTGCAATCCAAAGGTGACTTGTGGTGCTAACATTTTTGGCATCGTTTCCAGAGATGAATTGAATATTTTCCCTGGGATTGAGCGACAAATCTTACTGGTTCTGAAGGTGCATCAAAACTTAGTACATCAAAGATTGCAACTGTGCACTTGGCGACTCCATTGGTGCGAATGCATTGGCGACTCAATTGTTTCAACTATGGCTTCTATAGACAGGCACACAAGGTCTACTCCATAGCTTCCTTTAGCAACACTTGAAGTTGACCCAGATAAAATTATCAAAAAGGGAAAGGCCCTTCGAGAAGGAGCTTCTACTATTTAACCAGGTATTTCTGATGATTTTTATTATCCTCCTACAGAAACTCCAATATCTGCTTCTCATTTTCCTATTATACCATATGTTGGAGTTTCCCAAAGTTTAAAGTTCGGGAGTGTTCCTATTGATTTATCCCCTCTTGGACTTGGATTGGAGGGAGAAATCCTTGTCACTCCTATCTCCCCTGATGTTGTAGCTTGGTTTAGACCCAGGATCTTAGAATATTTTCCCACTCCAAGCTTTTCCACTCCTACCCTTGTTAAAGCTGTTGATTTTATAGAAAGGTAAATTTATGTTCCCTTAAGCCCTATAACCTTTCCTACGAATCCTCTATTGTTTTCCTTTCCTCCCGGAAGCTCAGTTCTAGTCTCCCTTGTTCGAACCCCTTATCCTCTTGGTTCTCCTCCATGCATCATCCCTATGGCAGGTGTGAATCCCCCTAGAAATATAATGGATGCCATAGTGGCTGCTAGATATGCCCCTCTAGTCTTACCTCATCCCATGAACGCTCTCCCTACTAGAGATTACCTAAAGTATATGCCCAAATTCACTGGAGAAGAAGACATAACTGCTGAAGAACACCTTGCTACCTTCTACAGTTATGTAGACAATTTGAATATTGAAAACGAAGATGTGTGGATGAGATTCTTTGTCTAGAGCCTTGATGGTGAAGTTAGGAAGTGGTTTAGAGGATTGACCCCTGGATCCATTGCTGGGATTGAGGCTTTAGATGATGTTTTCTTGATACAATGTGGGGATTAAAATGATTTTATGTATTATATCATAGAGTTTGGGTCCCTGAGGAGAAAAGAGAGAGAATATATCTCTGACTTCTCCAAAAGATTCAACAAAATGTACAATAAGATCCCTGCTGAGATAAATCCTATAGAAGCCTCTGCCAAAATTACTTATGCTAGTGCTTTTGACCCTAATTTCTGCCTCCTACTAAGAGAGAGAAGAGCCACTTCCTTAAATCATATGCAATATGCATCCCTGGAAGTAGAATCCAATGTGTTGGCAATTGACAGACTTAGGAGTAAAGCTGATAGAGATAGAGGAAGGGGGAGATCTGAGGCCTCAACCTATGGTTCTTCTGCATCCCACCCTCAAGTGGATTAACTGAACAAGATGGTAAAATCCCTGTCTGCAGAGATGGAGAAGATGAAATTTGAAGGGAAGCAAGGTCATAAGAGTGTCCAAAGTGATGAAAACAGAGGCAACTTTAGAAGACCAAATTATACCCCTCAGATACTCCCAAGAGAGCCTCGAAATAGAGATAGGGATGATTAGAAGATACAAACCCCTCTCCAAAATAATATGGTTGCTGATGAGGATGGGGAGGAGGAAGAGATTGATCCTGAAATTCATTGTCTTGGAGACACCTCCTCATTTCCCCATTTAACTCAATCTGACTACGAGGAGTCCCTCATGGACAATCGAATAAATGAGCTGAGTAAAGGGGAGACGACCAATAGTAGTCCCAATAAATACAAAATCAAGTCTAAGAAGAAGGAAGGGAATTATGCCTTCCATGATCAACCTTACAGAGTAGAGAAGTCTACTGAAGATGTAGTAGACGACAACAAAGGTAAGAAGATTCAAACCCCCTCACCGGTAGCCAAAGATCCTACCCCAGAAGTGAGAGAAATTCTTAATCCCCCTTCTTCCTTTAACTTTGAGCACAAAATTCAAAAGATTAGGATCCCTGTTCCCCTTTATGATCTAGTCAAGCACAAAGATTTCAATAGATCCCTCTCTAAGCTATTGCAGTTTGAGCCATCTTACCATTCCACAGACTCTGTAAATCTCCAAGATGAAAAACCAACAGTTATCTTAGGTCCCATGATAGAAGACGAAGATGATTCATCCCCTCCCTTCTATACATCCCTAAATATACATGATAAGGTGTTGCATAATTGTCTAATGGATTCAGGGGCATCTCATAATCTCATGCCCAAAACTGTCATGTAAGGGCTTGGATTAGAAATCACAAATACTTATCATGATTTGTATTATTTTGATTCGAAGAGAGTGCAATGTCTTAGGGTCATCAAGGATTTGGTCGTGACCTTGTTTCAGTTTCCCATGAAAAGTGTGGTCATGGACATTGTGGTAGCTGATGTTCCCCAAAAGTTCGGCATGCTGTTGTCAATATCTTGGATAAAAAGACTCGGAGGAACATTGCACATGGACCTCACATATGCGACCATTCCTATGTTTGGGGGGGAGCATAGGAGACTGTATAGATAAGTTTAGTTGGCCTATATTATTAGTGATGAAGCTGACCCCACCAACCATCCTATTTTTTCACTTGAAACTGAGTTGGGGTCTAGTTTATTGCAGTTTATTGACGCTCCCGAGCCTCCTTTAAAACTCAAAAAATAGCCCATAGTTTTTCATGAAGTTTCTTTCTCCACCACCTCTATTTGGAAAATGTTCTTTGATGAAGCCTCTTCTAGAGAAGGTTTTGGTGCTGGAGTAGTCTTTGTTTCCCCTTCTCAGGAAACTATATCTCTGTCCTACAAGTTAGAATTCAAAACTACCAATAATGTGGCAGAGTATGAAGCTCTTGTTTTGGGTTTGAGGGCTACAAAAGACACTGGAATTGAATAGATATCAACGTTTGGGGATGCTGAGTTGATTGTCCATCAGATCAGAAATATTTATCAAGCCAAGCACCCTCAGCTGAGATCGTATAGGAACGAAGTGCAGGATCTGGTTGACAAATTTTTCTTAGCCTTCAACATTTCATTTGTTCCCAGAGAAGAAAATGTTATGGCTGATTCTTTGGCTGTTTCAACAAGAAATTTCAGAGACTTTCTACCACCTAAGCTTAGGTACGATGTAGAAGTGAAATATAGACCCTCTATACCTAAAAATGTCAAGCATTGGAAAGTGTTTGAGGATAATCTTGAGATGAAAAGGTTCCTGGATACCATTGAGGATTTTTCAGCATTGCATATTGATCAGAACCAGGATTCCGCAAATAGCCCCCATGCTAATGAATTTTTGAAGAAAATTGCTAATCATCATATTGTGTAGTTGCCTAGTAATCACATTGCGAAGGGACTAGTCCCTTTGGAAAGGATATTTGATGGTAACGATGTGGCAGATATCTGAGTGGAACATTGGTACAGAGGAGAATCAAAAATTTGTCAAGTTGTCAAGCATCGTGTCGAAGGAGAAAAGAGCTGAGTATGCTGAGCTATTAAAGAAGTTTTCTTATGTTGAGACAGATAAATCCTATGTTGTTGCCTATCATGGAGAGAGAGGTGAAGAATCTTTTGGACACTCAGATTATTGTGCCTTTGAGGTGTTCCAAGTGGGTGGAAAACTTGGTCCCAGTGAGAAACAAGAGTGGAGAAATCAGACTTTGTGTCGATTTCAGAAACCTGAACAGGAGCTCAAAGAAGGACAACTATCCCTTGCCAAATATGGAACACATATTATAGAGGGTGACTGGTGCATCTAGGATGTCCATGATTGATGATTTTTCTAGCTACAATAAGATCTCTGTCTTTCCTAAAGATAGAGAAAAGACAACCTTCACCACTCCTTGGGGTACATTCATGTATGCCAAGATGCCCTTTGGGTTGATGAACGCAGGGGAAAATTTTCAGGGAGCTATGGATATAGATTTCATTGGAGAAAAGGAAAAATTTGTGGTCATCTGTCTGGATGATATCACAGTTTTCTCCAGTTCTAACGTGGAGCATTGTGAACATTTGAAAAGGGTTTTCTTGAATTGCAGGAAGTTTGGTCTCTCCTTAAATCCCAAGAAATCATTATTTTCCATGAAGGAGGGGAAATTACTGGGGCATATAGCATCTTCCGAGGGAGTAAGAATTGATCCCAGTAGGGTGGAAGCAATGCAAACCTTGTCACTCCCTAGGTCCAGGAAAGAAGTCCAGTCTTTCTTGGGAAAGATTAATTTTTTGAGGAGGTTTGTTTCCAATTTTGCTAAGTTCGTAAAGCTTATAACAACCATGTTGAGGAAGGGAAAGGAAGTTAGGTGGACTGCTGAGTCTCGAAATTCCTTTGATTAGATAAAAAAATCCCTGACTGAAGCACTTGTGCTTATCAATCCTTATTACTCAAAGGATTTCCTCATTTTTTCATTTTCATAGTTTAATACAATAGCGGTTGTTTTGTTACAGAAGAATGCTGAGGGGTTGGAGTAGCCTATTTTTTTTTTTTAGCCGGGCATTGAGAGATGTTGAGGAAAAATATGACATCATGGAGAAGCAATCCTACACTTTGGTAAAGGCTCTCAAATATTTCAGATTCCATGAGTTGCACTAAAAGATCATCACATATGTTCCTTCATCCTCTGTGAAGGACATTCTCGTCCAGCCTGACATAGACAGGAGAAGGAGCAAGTGGATTGCCAAAATCCTTGAATTTGATCTGGAAATAAAGCCCACCAAACTAATTAAAGGCCAAGGTTGATCCAAGCTGTTGGCTAAATCTAATTGTAAATCTTTGGGGGTTAGCTTCATCAACACTTGCTCAGAAAATCAACAGGCTGAGTTGTCTAATAAAGGTTCCCAGGAAAACCCTTCATTGGTAGAATGCGCTTGGTATAAAGACATCATATATTTTCTGTAAGAGTTAAGGCTCCCTGATGGTATGGGAAAAAACAAGGCAAGAGCTTTAAAGCTCAAAGCAATCAGATATTGCCTCATTGACCAGGTCTTGTATTGGAAAGACCCTCTAGGAGTTCTTCTGAGATGTTTAGACCCACGGGAGGCCCAAAAGATTATGTTTGATTTTCATGATAGCCTATGAGGGGGACATAATTTCTGGAGAACCACGACCTATAAAATCCTTAGGGCTGGGTACTACTGGCCTACTCTGTTCACTGATGTCTGTGCAAAAATCAGGGCCTGTATCAAATGTCAGGAATTATCTGGGAAGAAACAACTCAAGTCTCTGCCATTGAAGCTTGTGGTGACTTTAGGACCTTTCTAGAAGTGGGGTCTTGAATTCACTGGGGAAGTTCATCCTACTTCAAGAAGTCAGCATAGGTGGATCTTAACTGTTAAGAACCAAATATCAATATAGCATAGAAAGACCTCAGAATAAGTACTGAACGCCTTGAAAAAGAGATAATTTCATATAATAAGCCTCTTCGAGGGGGCAACCTCCTTTTACCCCACATAATTGTTCAAGTACAAGATGATTCCAAATGAAAATGTCTCCTTGGTATATATAGGAGACTAGGAGGTATAATTACAACTAATGGAATAAATCCAACATAAATAAAATAACATTACTAA
>ML849145.1:0-15026 GCA_009831015.1 Picea engelmannii
ATCACATGCCAAACACTTATATATAGAAAAACAAACCCATTAGATCTAAAATGCCTAAAACGAAAAGTCCTAATTCTAAAGTGATAGAGGGAGTTAAACCCTAGGGTGAAATTTTGCATTCATGTAAGAAAAACAAACAAGGGTTTAAGGTAAATATGATTTTTTTTTTTCTAAATTTTAATTAAAATCCAAATAGGAATACAATTTGTAAATTTTTTTATTATCAAAATCAACAGTAAAATTTAAAATGTTTACTATGTAGGGTTTTGAGTGAATCACCATACTCTTCAAATCCTAATTTTCTGAATATTTTTGTTGTTCCAAAGTATTCTTTTGCTCCACAGTGCTCCCTGGTATGTCTCTCTTCCAAATCCGTCTCCTGTAAATTTTGGCAAAATAATGAAAAAAATGAATACCTTCTTAATATTTAAAAAACTTTATGAAAAAGGTTTAGACTGAATCACCATACCCTTCAAATTCTCATATTCTGAATAATATTGTGGTTCCAAATTATTCTTCTTCTCCACAATGTTCCTCTGTATGTCTCTCTTGCAAGTCTCTCCCTTGCAAATTTTTGAAAAATAATGAAATAGTGAATAGCTTTTTAATATTTAAAGGACTTTATGAAATTTGATTCCCGCTCCTTTTTTAATTATTAAAAAAAATCACGTTTTTTTTTAAACTTTTTCAGCACAAGTGTTTATGTAAGATGCACCGATGCATCCATATTACATTACGCACCAGTGCGTCCATATTATATGACGTACCGATAACATATAGTTTTTTTTTATTAGAAAAAACTCGAAACACAGTGTGGTTAATTTTTCAACGCATCGGTGCTTATTAGTAATATGCGCACCGGTGCATTTGTGGTTTATAAGCGCACCAGGATGCTTTTAAAGTTATTTGAACTTTTATTTGCACATAAAATAGTATATTCATCTCAAATTATCTTTTAGAATGAATTCACATGACTTACAATACTTCAATATACATTTTACGTTTTATGTCGCCTTATTCTTAAAAAATGGTTTCAAAACTATACTTCAACTCAGATAGTGGTATGGTCCTTGAAATTTATTTTAGATATGTACAGAAAAATTTATTGCTAATTTTGTTGAAATACGGGGAGATAACCTTATAATATGATCAAATGGCCAATTCTTCAAATTCCAACCCATTCCATATTGCTCAAAGTCCATCGCGGAGTTCTCCCTTTCCATCTCCAGTAAGTTTAACTTATTTTATTTATGTTTCGATTATCTAATTGAATTTTTTTTATCCATGTCAATCTGAATAAAAATGTATCCAAATTTCCACGATCATGATTTAGAATCGAGTTCAGATGCAAAAAATATTCCAGTACCGATTAAAAAACGTCGGAAGGTCTTATAAGGAGAAACATACCGCAAGCAGTTGGTAGATGAAAACAGACATCCACTTTACCTTGCCAATTGTGACATTCTGATGTAGGAGCATCACCAACAAAGTATGCATGGAGGACCACTGGGCGCACTAGCACGTATTTTGAAATATTTTGAATTTCAAAGATGTCGTATTAATGTAATATCTGACAAAGATTTTTGAGTTATGAACATCTTAATGATCGGAGGCTGAGCCATCGCGTGAGATCGATGAGGGAATGCATTTTTCTTTAATATGGAGGATCACAGTATAGATCTCGAGATTTCCCTCTTATCCGTCTGAATCAATATTTATTGTAATAAATGTTAAGTAGTTGAAAGCTTTTATTTTCGATAGGATAGATGTAGAGTAGTTGGAGGGAAGAACTCAAAGAGTCCTTTTGTATAAATCTTTGTATTGTTTCCGAGAAGAGGTTGTTGAATCTAACGTGTAGATTTCCATTGTAGTCAAGAGCTGGGAGATACAGAGAAATATTGTATGAATGCATGCCAGTTTCAGTTGAATGAATATAACAGAGGAATATTGTTCCAAATGTGAGTTATTATTGTGTCTATATGAATGAATGAAGAGTAAACCTTTTGGTTGTTTTAATTTATTTGTTACCCATTGTTTTTGTATCCATGAATGCATTTACAAGGTTGAATATATGAGCCACTGTGAAGAGTAAAGAAGTTTCAGTTGTTTCTCTTCCATGAGTGAGCGCAAGGAGTGCATAGTGTCCACAAGGAGTGCGTGACTGAGTTTGTTTCGACTTGTAAGCTTCGAAGACATAGCGAGAACTTGTGTGTGCAAGGAGTGCATCAACGTCCGCAAGGAGTGTGCGACAGAGTTTTTAGACTCGAAATATCAGGAAGGGTAGTGTGATTTTAGTCACAGAAGGAAGAAGCAATCATAGAAATCTCGTAAGGAGTGAAAATTATCCACAGAGGGAGGCGAGTGTGGAAGAGAACCTATCACAAGGTGTGTGCAGGTCAATATTTCGACTAAGGGTCGAAGAAGAAAAGTTCAGGAGGGAGAGTGGCGGAAAGTATTCAAGGAGAGAAGTCCCTAAAGTTTCCATCAAAGTCAGTGGATGATATTCATTTCGAAAGGAGACAAATGATTCTAGATCGTCAGATCTGGGAGAACTACACGGGGGGTTGGTTGTAAGGTGTTTCGTCACTTTGTAGTTTAGGAAATCTGGAAGGAGTGCAAGTTTAGAGTCGCAAAGTCCAAACTCATGATTATATCTCAATTTTTGAATGCGAGAAGAGAAGGTGGTATAGGATCAAGGAATCCAGAAATCGAAAGTCTGGAAGTCCGTGGGTGGAAGACCTAGAGTTTCGCGATGTTATATAACCAAACCATAGTGGGGTCGGGAAAACCGAGGAGATGTGTTGGCATAGGGGCAAACTCAAAGTTCAACGCTTCAACAACACACCAATAAAACCCTAACTACCAGCCCTTTCAACAACACCTGCGAAGAAGATGAAGTCTCACCCGAGATAGAGGCGCGGGGGGGGGGGTTGTAGGACTCAAGTGTCTATAACATATATGGGACACATATTTGTGATCAAAATATTTAACAGAGCACTTAGAAATTAACATTCATTAGTATTTGACCCTTATTCACATCACAGGAAAAAATTCTAATTAAAGAACAACACAGTATTTATCAAGATCTAAATATATCTAACCATTCAACACATAACATCAAAGTAGATCTAGTATTCATTCACATATAAGGCACTAAGCTATTACATCAGATGCATCTAACATACATAAATATTACAACACTAAGAATAGATCACATCAATAACATATCAACCACATCGCATAAAGAAACCACAAAACAGGATATACGTGGTTCACCCCCAACATGGGTCTATGTCCACCAACTCTTCTTCTTCTTCTTTATTAGCTTCTTCAAATCTTCTTACATGCGCAGATCCACAAAGACAACTATGCATAGGATAGGGGATCTCCGCACCCCTCACCAGATCCTCCTTCCTGGAGTTAGGTCCAAGCACAGAGCCCTTACACAGTCTATGAACAAAGCACTTACAAAACACTTGCACTTAGCTCTGCAAGCCTTAACACATCTTCTTGCACATAGATAACATTAGCACTAAGCCCTTGACCTACTAGGTCTCAAGAAATTCTCTTTTACTTACATCACCTAGCTACTTATTTATACATTACAAAAGAGGCCTAAGAATGGGTAAACCCATGGGTCGACATCCCATACCCATTACATAAACCCTAAACCCAAAAATCTCGTAAAAGGGGGTGAGATCCCGCGATCTCCGCTTCGCCTGAGCGCTCTATCTTCGAACAACCTATCGAAGTCCCAAAAATGTTCAAACACGATCGAGGTTCTCCAAAACTTGGTCGAGGGCCAACAGGCCCCCAACAGTCACCTGTGACTCGTCCCAAGTCACTCTGATCTGGGCAATTCTACTTCGAAGGCCTCGAGCTACCTCGACTTGTTACTTTGCTAGAGTTTCCTTCTCGATGAACTCCTAAATGAATTTCTCGGTGACAGGTCCTTCCAAGTGTTGTTCCACTATGGTGACCACTTGTTTCAGCTATGCACCTTGTCCCTTGATCTCCTCAAAAAGTGTGCAGGATTCTTCCTGTATCGGCTGGAGTCTCTGGTTCACTTCCATGACTCTACTCTAGATGGTATGGACCTGCTACTAAATTGCGCACTGTTCCAATGACCTTTTCTTCTTCTCAACCATTGAAAGCAGTTTCAGCTACGCTTTCACTATCGATTCTTGTTGTTTTGACTCCTGAAGCTGTGCTTCTAATGTTCTTATTTCTAGGTCCTCTGCAAGGCGCTCATAGGTCTGTGAAATTTGCTTACTGAGTTGCTTGCATTCTAACACCAATTCCTTTATTCTTTCGACTGCGCTCCGAGCAGTTTCTTCCCTCTGGTCTCACACTTCCTGTGGAGTGCTCGATACTGCTTGCAATTCTATTTCTGCTACTCTTGCTTGGAGCTGTTGAATGGATTCAATGAGCTTCCCCACTTGACTCTCAGTTGTCTCTTCCTCCATCTGTGCCAATCCTGGCACGGATCAAAGTGCTTGAGTGACTGCCTCTCTAACTCCAATATGCTTCCTGAGCAACTGATCTTTCTCTCTCTGGATCTGTGCTCTATCCTCTTCAAACTTCGCTCGGAGGTCATCTTTATCTTGCTTGGCAACCCTAATTTTTTCTAGGGATTCCTCCTTTGCTTGCTTCAAGGCCTCTGTGGATTGTTATTTTTCCTCCTATACTCGACAAAGGTGAGCCTCTGTCACATCTTCTAATCTATGTAGTTGGGAAGGCTCATCTCCTACTTCTATACTCCATGATGACAACGACACAATAGACATTGCACAGCTCGAATAGAGATCATGTTGTACCCCTTTGAACTTCGACTCAATCCTACCATACATTGTCTCTTGTTTGGCTTTGTTTCACTGCAAAATGTCCTCTGAAGTATCTGATATAGCCACGATGATGAGGTCGATATCATCCACCATAAGTACAGTCTGTAATTGAGGCTTATTGGCTCATGACTTCTTCTGTGCTAAGGGTTTCTTTGGAGAAACCTTTCTTTTCTTTGATGTCTCGACCTCTGTGAGGGGATATTTAGGTGGTGTCACTTCACCTTTTCCTTCTTGTCTTCTTCCCCTTCGTCCTATTTTTGGTCTACTTCGTCATCTCCTCCTCCTTCAGGTGACTCTGACGCAATTTCCTCCGATGCACTGTTTATTTCCTACACCTCTTCCTTATTTTTCTTCTTGTTGTTCCTACATCCATCATATTCTTCTCAGGTGACCATAGGACTTCTGATGATATCGGGGTTGGAGAGCTCTGTCTGCTCGACTGGTGTAATGAATTCAACTGGCCACTCCTTGGTTATCTCTTCCATGTCTTCATTAGTTAATTTATACTACAACTACAGCTCCTCCTTGGTTTCATCCATGCACGTAGTGATGCAAAGGAAGTGCCTATCTGCACCAAACTTCATGAGTGGCCTAAACCGATGGAGTGTATTTAGAGTCATTCGGGGGAATGACTCAATGGATCACGTGAGTTGTAGATAGTACGTGTGGATGACAACATTCAACTACCACTGCTTCACCATATTGCTCGAGTACCATAAGGTGGTGAACCTTGCGGCCAGTGGTTCAGATGACTCAACCTCAGGGAAGGTTTCTCCTTATGACATCTCCCAAGTGACAAAGGCAATGAGAATAAACAACTAGTTGAAGTGGAACTCGTATCCCTAGTCTTGCGCTTCATGACAATATTGCTCCAATTAGTTGACGAGGTAGCTCACCTAGTTCATCTACATTCCTTCGACGCACTTCCTGCAAGGTCGATGATGAACCCCATGACCTACGTTGGTCTATTCTTCCTGACGCGCTTTCCTGCTATCAGCTGACAAGATAGGCACACTGCACCATTTTGGATGGAGGCTACCTTTTAGCCCTGCTTCCCCTTCTCTACATCACCATAGGTGTCCTTTATTCCCTGTGCCAGGGCGTAATATGCATCCTTCCCTGGGTAAAAATCCATAGGGTCTGGTCCCTACATGCTCAATTTAGTGATTTGGTGGATCAATGCCGGATCTATAGTGATGCACCTATCCAACCATAGGTACCCACCATGGAAGCACGATAGGAGGAGTTTAGCGCACGCATTAGCCTCCTGATGTCTGTCGAAGTGCAATATCTTCCTCACATTAAGCATTGTGGATCTCATGATATCCATGGTCCACGGCTAGGGTACTATATTCAGCTTCTTCCGCGTTATCCTTATTAAGTACTTATGTGGTGCGATCATTCCATAATTCTTGTGGTTTCCTAAGATGAAATCACTGATCTTGAGCATCAGAATCTGTCCCAACTGTGGTCCAACTATGCGTATCCCCTTCGGAAGGTACATAGTGATCAATGTATATTAAAAATCTCTCGAGACATTGTCACGACTAATCGCGCCATCTAGAGGCAGGATATAGTCGGGAAAGACCAACGGGATGAGCTTCACATTCGCTAGATCGTCTCGATGCTTACTTCTTTTCTCTATCGTAATTCAGGATGGCCCAGATCGAAGTGCAGTCGATGAGGATGCTTGCAATCCTCTCGTTGACGAAGCCTGTGCTCCTACGGACATAACCTTCTCCACTATAAGGTCTATTAGGATCTCCTCGATAGACTTTTCTACTACGCTAAGGTCGTCTGACATGCACTGTCTAGATCGTATGTCTCGGGTAGGTGGAAAAACACTCAAGGAAAGTAATTTAGGTGGAGAGTTCTCAATAATCACAACGCGATAGCAATCGGTTCTCCATGGGATTGGATAATCACAATTTGCAAAAGTGTCCCCGGTGAGACATGCGACAGACTAAATAGACAATGTCGTAACAGACTCCTCCAATGGGCAGGAATGCCTTAATCAATACGATTCCATCTGTTATGGGGCGGTCCCAATGGTCCAATGGTGATCTTTTTGGAAATAGCTATGTTTCTAGCCGTTCTAGAGCATCGTTCTAATGGTCAGGATGCCTCCAACGGTCATATTGCTTCGCCGTGGAAAAGTTCCAGTCTGTTCTATTCTGCTATTTCGGCAAGGTTCAAGTTCTGCAAGCCTTCCATTTACGAAGTCCTTTCTGGAACCTCCTACAATTTTTCTAGTTTTGCTTTCTTCTTACTGAGCTTTCTTTCTTTCTTTCCTATGATCTACGTCTTTGGATTCCTCTTTCCATTCTTGTCCTTATCTTTTCTTAGCATAGTAACTTCGCACTGCTGAGGGTATTTCACGGGGTTTGAGGGTAATACTTCTTCTCTTACTCTTTCTGGAGTAGATGCTCTTCTCTTCTATATGGATAAGTTTTTTAAGCCTTCTTTCATTCTTTCAACTTTGACAACCAGGTCTCTGGCACTCAGTAGCTTCGACTTGTCCTCCTATTCTTCTATTAAGCGCGTTATTCTCCTAGCCATGAAATCCCTTAGTTCTTGTTTTTTCTATTCTATAGTTTCCTCTTCTTCTTTCCTTCGGATCTGATCTCTCTCAATCCAAGTCCTTCCTAACAAAATTGCAAAAGGAGCATTTTTCTCAACAAACTTAATGACCTCGAATTATTCTTTTGTCGATGTTCCATGAGCACTCGTAGGTACATGAGTAAGTCTTCCACATAGGGTTATCATTTTTCCTTTAAACAATCTTATTCCTCCCAAAGAAGGAATCATAGCAAGATTTCCCAAAATTTCCCAAGTAATTTCTGGCATAATGTTCACCTGTGTTTCTGCATCCAATACATAGTCTATGTCGAAGTCTCATATTCTTGCTTCTTTGCACTACTTCTCTTTTAAGATCTCTAGTAAACTGATGTCTCTGTGATCATTCAATGTTTCTCTCATCTGCAATAATATAGCCTCTCTTTCTTTCTGATTTTCTAGTATATTCTTAGTCTCTTGACCTTCTTCATAGTTTTCTTGTCTCATATTCATCCTTTCAACTTTAGCAATCATTCTAGGACAATCCAAAACCTTATGACCAACAAATTTACAACAAAGACAACTAGGACCTGTACTAGGGCATTCCTTAGCAAGATCTCCCAGTCTTCTTCAACTATAACAAAGAGTCAGTCCTCTCTTTCTCTTAAACAATCCCCAACCTTTCTTGTACAGTGCACTGGAATCATAGTGATGGACATGCAAAAAATTCTTTCTAGGATCCTGCATCCACTTGTTAGTCCAAAAATTATTTCTATTCATAGGAATAACATATATTTCGTTAATTTGATCAGATCTATTCATATCAAATCTTCTTTCTTCTAGTTGTGCCCTAGTTTTCAGACTAGTGCGAAATCTATCAAACATACCTAGATCTATTCTTTCGAAACAAAAATTTCCACTTATCTTACCTTTATCAGAGCTCAAAGATTTAATATCCTACCTCTTTTATTCAGATCTAATTCCCTTCTTAGCACAAATATTCACAAGTCAAGTAGAATACTACACACTACAACAACATATGTATGCACAAAGATTTCTCTTTTCTTCAGTTCCCAACAATCACAGTTTCAGGTCCTGGAAACATAACCATTTGTTGGCATAGGGGCAGACCCAGGGTTCAACGTTTCAACAATGCACCAACAAAACCCTAACTACCATCACTTTTGACAACACCTACGAAGCATATGAAGTCTCACTCGAGGTAGAGGCAGGGGGGGTTGTGGGAATCAAGTGTCTACAACCTAGCTGGGACACAGATCTGTGATCAAAATACTTAACACACCACTTAGAAATTAACATTCATTAGTCTTTGACCCTTATTCACATCACATAAAAAAATCCTAATTACAGAACATCGCAGTATTTATCAAGATCTAAATATATCTAACCATTCACCACATAGCATCAAAGTAGATCTAGTATTCATTCACATATAAGGCACTAAGCTACTACATCAGTTGCATCTAACATACATAAATATTACAACACTAAGAATAGATCACATCAATAACATATCAACCACATCGCACAAAGAAACCACAACACAGGATATATGTGGTTCACCCCTAGCGTGGGGCTACGTCCACCAACTCTTCTTTTTCTTCTTTATTAGCTTCTTCCAATCTTCTTACATGTGTAGAGCCACAAATCCAACTTTGCATAGGATAGGGGATCTGCGTGCACCTCACCAGATCCTCATTCCCTAAGTTAGGTCCAAGCACAAAGCCCTTACATAGTCTGTGCACAAAGCACTTACAAAACACTTGCACTTAGCTCTACAAGCCTTAACACATCTTCTTGCACATAGCTAACATTAGCACTAAGCCCTCTGCCTACTAGGTCTCAAGAATTTCTCTTTTACTTACATCGCCTAGATACTTATTTATACATTAAAAAAGTGGACTAAGCATGGGTAAACCCATGGGTCGACATTCCATACCCGTTACATAAACCCTAAAACCAAAAATCCCATAAAAGGGGGTGAGATCCCACGATCTCCGCTTCGCCTAGATGGTTCGTCTTCGACCAGCCTGTCGAAGTCCCAAAAATGGTCAAACATGACCGAGGTTATCCAAAACTTGGTCGAGGTCCAACAAGACACATGGTGGAAGCTTGGAGATTAGAAGAGCTGCGCTTCGAGAAAATTTGAAGGACAATCTCGGGATATCCCCGAAGTATGAATCATGAAGGGATAGACCCATGGTCATAACCATAGTCACTTGGGGAAAAATGGTCATGTGTATGTATAGTGGTTTTGGGTAACCGCAAGGACTCGAAGAGTCGCTCCAACTCAGCATTTCGAACGATTCAATACCGGAAGGTCGAGCAACCTTTTGGAGGGAAGGGGGTTTGCGCCAGGAGTGATATCATAGCTATCACATAATTTATTTTTGTAGAAAGAAAAGTGGGTTGATATTGAAGAGAGATATCATAAGCGTCGACACAATTCCACCTAGAAGACGTGTAGAGACACCCGTAGAAAATAGAGCTATGGAAAGGGAGATGAGAGAATTATGTGCAAGGATGGATGCCATGGAAACAAAACAAAGGAGAGAACCTGATGTTGGAGACAACAGCGATGAAAAAGTTGAAGAAGTAGAGGTCGAAGAAGTGGTAGTTGAGGATGCTACGGAAGAACGCTTGCTGAAAGTGGTTGTCAAGTTGGGAGTTAGAGAGAATATCGACATCCCAATGTATGAAGGTAACTTAGACATAGAGGAATTTCTTGATTGGATATGAGAAATGGACAAGTATTTCGACTAAGAATATGTCGAGGAGGAGAAAAAGGTGAGACATGTTGTCACTAGGTTAAAAGGACATGCAACACTATGGTGGGATGAACTGTAGGCTGATAGGAGAAGCAAGGGAAAACAAAAGATTAAGAGTTGGGATCAAATGGTAACCAATCTAAAGGAGAAATTCATGCCCAAGTATTACCAGATAAATCTATTCAGGAGGATGCAGAACCTGAGACAAAATGGGATGACTGTGAAGGAGTACATAGAGGATTTCTACATATTGAACATCAAGGCTAGACAAAGCGAGAGAGACGAGGATAAGGTTTCCAGATACATCAATGGCCCAAGATATGATATCTAGGACGAAATCAGCATGGTGACAGTCGGGACAGTAGAGGATGCGTATGAAATTGTGCTAAAAGTAGAAGAGAAGTTGGCCAGGAAGCAGAGTCAACAAAATAGAGGTTGAAGCTTGAACAAAGGCAAAGGATTTGCCCAGGATAAAGAAAAGAAAACCAAATATGAGAAAGATAAATCACATAGTCACTTTGAGAGAGGAGGAAGTTCCCGAAGAAGGCAAAGTGGTGGTAGAAATTATTTTCCCAGAGGAAGAGGAAGAGGGAGAGGAGGAAAAGTAAGGTGTTATGCCTGTGGAAAAACATGACACATGTCTTGGGATTGTTCTGAGAGGAAGAAAGGAGGAGGTGAATCTCACATTTCAGAAGTGTAGAAGCGATATGTTGAGGCATAAGGCGCAGAGGCTGGGAAATACTTGATGATGAAGAAGGTTCTTTTGAAGCAAGAGCCAGAGACTGAAAATTTATCACAAAGGAACAATTTGTTCAGGACAACTTGCAAAATGAAGGAACAAGTTTTCAAGGTGATAATTGAAAGTGGGAGTACTGACAACTTAGTATCCACAAATATGGTGGAGTAGATAGAGTTGGAGACAAATGCACACCCGATGCCATATAAAGTCTCGTGGTTGCAGACAGGTCATTAGGTAACAATCACTAAACAATGCCTGGTTGCATTTAAGATAGGAGGATATAGGGATGAAATTTTGTGTGATGTGATTCCCATGGATGTATGTCATGTTTTGTTGGGAAGACCATGGTAGTATGACATGAATGTCATTCATGATGGGAGAAGAAACACATATACTTTGGAGAAGAATGGTAGGACACACATGCTGCTGCCAATTGAAGAAAATAAGGTGAAGGATGAAGAAATAACGAGCATACTTCTCATGAGTGGGAAGGAACTCCTAAGTGAATTAAAGAAAGAATAGGAGATGTACTTTGTTGTAGTAAGGAAGTCAAGGGTTATCCTTACCAATACTTCAATAGATGATTTTCCTGAGGAAGTTTAGGAACTGCTGGAGAATTTTAACGATATAGTAGTGGATGAGTTTCCAAACTCATTGGCACCTATCAGAAGCATCAATCATCACATTGAATTGATACCGGGAGCAAGCTTTCCAAACAAAGCATCATACAGGTTGACACCTCAAGAGAATGAGGAGGTGAAAAGACAGGTTCAGGATCTGTTAGACAAAGGATTGGTTAGAGAAATCTTGAGTCCATGTGCAGTACCAACTGTATTGATTCCAAAAAAGGATGGAGGATGGAGAATGTGTACAAAATCAAGGGCCATAAACAAGATCACCATTAGATACAAATTTCCATTTCCAAGGATGGATGAATAGATGGATTTCCTAAGCAAATCAAACTATTTTTCAAAGATAGATTTGAAAAGTGAATATCACCAGATAAGAATGAGAGAAGGTAATGAGTGGAAAACAACATTCAAGACAAATGAGGGGTTGTATGAGTGGCTTGTTATGTCATGTGGCTTGAAAAATGCCCCGAGTACTTTTATGAGGCTGATGAATGAAGTGTTAAAATATTTCATTGGTAAGTTCGTGATCGTATATCTGGATGATATACTAGTATTTATCCAGACTAAGGAGGAGCATTTGAGACATTTGACGTTGGTGATGAGGAGGTTGCAACATGAGAAGTTATTGATTAATCTGAAAAAATTCCTCTTTCATGAAGACAAAAATCATATATTTGTGTTTTGTGATTTCTTCAAATGAGTTGAAGATGGATCCTGAAAAGGTGAAAGCAATCAAAGAATGGTTGTCACCAAGGAATATATTTGAGGTAAGAAGCTTCCATGGATTATCAAGTTTTTATTGGAAGTTCATCAGATATTTTAGTGGGATTAGTGCTCAAATAATGGATACAGTAAAGAAAAGACATAAGTATTTCAAATGGACAGAAGAGGCTGAGAAGAGATTTAACATATTGAAGGAGAAGACAACTGAACAATTGATTATGGTATTAGCGAATTTCAGAAAGACATTTCAAGTAAGATGTGACGTGAGTGGATTTGCAATTGGAGTGGTCTTAAGTCAAGAGAATAAGCCTGTTGCATACTTCAATGAGAAGATGAATGAAGACAAGAAGAAGTAATCCACAAAGAACAAAGAGTTCTATGCCATAATTCAAGCCTTGAAGAAATGGAGGCATTATCTTGTGCCAAAGGAGTTTGTTTTGTATAGTGATAACCAAGCTTTGAAATTCATAACTAGATGGGAGAAGTTAAACTAGAGACATGCCAAGTGGATAGAATTTATGCAAAATTTCACTTTTTTTATTAAACACATTTCTAGTAATGCTAACAAGGTTGTTGATGCATTGAGCAAGAGAATTTTAATTCTGCAGGAATTTTAGGTCGAAACTTTGGTTTTTGATCACCTTAAGGAAATGTACCACAATGATATAGATTTCAGAGAGGCATACAAAGTGTGTGTGAATCCTGTACTCAGAGACAAAAGTGAGTGGGGCAAATATCTTATTCAAGATGGGTTGCTATTCAAGGGATGCCACTTGTGCATACCAAGATGCTCAATGAGGGGGAATTTGCTGAAGGAAAAGCATAGTGGAGGTCTAGCCGGACATTTCGGTCATGACAAAACATTTTCCTAATTAACCCGTTCATATTATTGGTCAGGTATGAGAGAAGAATTGAAGATGTTTGTGAACAAATGTGAAATTTGTCAGTATGCCAAGGGAAAGAAGAAGAACAATGGGTTGTATCAGCCATTTCCTATTCCAAAGAGGCCTTGGGATGAAATAAGTATGGATTTTGTGATGGGATTTCCAAGGAAGCAAAGAGGAAGCGATTCCATATTTGTGGTGGTGGACAAATTTTTGAAGATGGCACACTTTATCCCATTCCAGAAGACCAGTGATGCAACGCATGTTGAAAATTTATTTTCCAGAGAGGTTGTGAGACTCCATGGATTTCCCCAGAGTATACTTTCAGACAGGGATACCAAGTTTGTTGGTCATTTCTGGAGAACGTTGTGGAAAAAGCTGGGGACAGAGATGTCTTTTGGTTCTACATATCATCCACAGACGAACAAATAGACTGAAGTGGTGAATAGAAGCTTAATATATTTTCTAAGGAGTTTGGTCACTGAAAACCATAGTCAGTGGGATCAGATTCTAGCACAAGCCGAGTTTGCATATAATGACTTAGTAAAAAAAATATCTGGGAAAAGTCCATTTCAAATCATGTATGGATTGAATTCGAGAGGAGTGTCAGAGTTAAGAGACCTGAAGCGAGCGAATTTAGGAGTGCCAGAGCTAAAGACTTCGTTGCAGAAATGCAGGAACTTCATAATCAGGTCAAGGAGTAGTTGAAGAAAAACAACAATGAATACAAGCACATAGTTGATCAACATAGGAGAAATCTTGAATTTGAAGTCAGATATCAAGTTCTAGCACATCTAAGGAAGGAAAGGTTCTCGAGGGGGATGTATAATAAATTGTAATTGAAAAATATAGGGCCCTGTAAAATCTCGAGAAGATTTGGAGAGAATGCTTATGAAATAGAGCTGCCATAAGATGTGGGTATATCGCCCATATTCAACATTGCAGGCCTGTATCCATACAGGGAATATGGAGCCGAAATATCTGAATATAAAAGGAAGATCCAGTGGGAGAAACAAATTCTTGTAGCAAAGAAATCGAAGATGGAGAAAATCATAGACTAGAGAGTTGGTAAGAAGACCAGAAGGAGAACATATTTTGAATACTTGGTAAAGTGGAAAGGACAACCAGTAGAAGACACCAGTTGGGTTGGTGAAGCAGACATCCAGAAGCATGGAAAATTGGTGCAGGAGCTCATGGACAGGAGTCCATGAATTTTTCAGCCAAAGGAGTATGATGCAGGAACATCACCAACAAAGTATGCATGGAGGACAGTTGGATGCACTAGCGCATATTTTGAAATATTTTGAATTTCAAAGATGGCGTATTAATGAAATATTTAACAAATATTTTCGAGTTATAAACATATTAATGATTGAAGGCTGATCCATCACGTGAGATCGATAGGGGAATGCATTTTTATTTAATGTGGAGGATCACAGTACAGATCTGGAGCTTTCACTCTTATCTATCTGACTTAGTATTTATTGTAATACATGTTAAGTAGTTGGAAGATTTTATTTTCGATAGGATAGTTGTAGAGTAGTTGGAGGGAAGAAATTGAAGAGTCCCTTTGTATAAAGATTTGTATTGTTTTCGAGAAGAGTTTGTTGAATCTAATGTGTAGATTTCCATTGTAGTCAAGAGCTGGGAGATACAGAGAAATATTGTATGAATGCTTGCAAGTTTCAGTTGAATGAATATAGAAAAGGAATATTGTTCCAAATGCGTGTTATTATTGTGTCTATCTGAATGAATGAAGAGTAGACCTTTTGGTTGTTTTCATTTCTCTGTTACTCCTTGTTTTTGTATCCATGAATGCATTTACAAGGTTGAATATATGAGCCACTGTGAAGAGTAAA
>ML849146.1:36438-52340 GCA_009831015.1 Picea engelmannii
AGGTAACCAAGGATATCTAAGACAAAATTCTGAGGGAAGGTGAAGAAAACAAGGCCGAAATGCAAGGAAGGTTAAATTCTTCTAATGGTGCTTTTTAAGGTATGTTATTTATAGGTCATCTCACCATTTTCACTATAACTTTTTTTCTATAATGATTCAAACCGTGAAATTTCTATTCCATTGAGAAAACATATCAAAGTATATGTGGTAAAAAATTCAACTTATAGGTCATTGCATTTTTGGAGTTACAGTCCATGGAAAATAGGGTTTGTGGCTAGTCCTGAAACTAGTCAGAAACAGGTATTTCGGGTAAAAACGTCATAACTTCTTCATAACAGATCCAAATTCAGTGAAACCAAATGTATTGGTTATTGTATAGTCTATAGTATGTTTTTTAATAGTTTTCAATCAATTCAAAAAATATTCCATGTGGGGCACGCTCTACAAGGTCTCTCTCTAGAATAAGACATAATTCAGCAAGGTATGTCATTTTTGCTATAACTCCTTTTCTGAGAGGTTCCAAGTACTGACACCTAGAGGAATTTCAAAAAACACACTAAAGAACATTGTGTATCAATTTCATATCTTTATACATCACAGGTACAAATTTATGATTACTTCAAGTTAGGTTTGTTGACTAATCCAAAACTAGGCATGTGAGACTAAAGGAAAGTTTCATGAAAATGCTAGTCTCTTGTTGTTGAAGTTAAGGAAGGTTTGCAGGAATGTGATCATATACACCAGGTCTATTATAGAGCTACAAATTAGATTTGTATGATGAAATTGATGAGGGCTTTTGGTTGAGGTACATGTTGAGTACATGGTTGAGACAAGTAGTTGATGAGTTGGCACATAAATGAGCTGTATAGTTGATGATGTTGGTACATATTGATGAGTCATAGTTGATGAGTAGATGAAACATGATTCATACATACTCATTACATGGTTGGATGCACTTGTTTATGGTATAGGTTGATTACAGGTTATTTGGTACAGGTTGGTGCATGGTTGATTCACTTGTTTATGGTACAGGTTGAGGTACAGGTTGATGCATGGTTGATGCATGGTTCAGATTTATTGGTACAATTTTATAGTGGTATATCTCACAGTGATAGGTTGATAGTGGTTCCATCATTCTAATTTTACTTCAGGGTGGCAAGATGGGGGAAGGATAGGTGGTTGTAGCCACCTTCCGGTTGTAGCTAGAGAACATAGGGGGTTGTAGCCTCCTTCTGGTTGTAGCCAGAGAATTGGGGAGTTGGAGCTTCCCTTAGGTTGTAGCCTGAGAAACTAGGGGGTTGGAGCCTCCTTCCAGTTGCAGCTAGAGAACATAGGAAGTTGATGCTTCCAATGAATGTAATTCTTCAAGACATATAAGAAAAAGCATTATGTGGTTTTCTCCTTATTTGGGTTTCCACGTAAAACACTGGTGTATTGTGTATGTGTATGTTTGTTCATTTGTTAATTTATTATTTACTCTATAGTTATTGGATGATAATGCTTCATTGATATAACACTTGGATTATATGGTTAAAAAGGATTAAATTGCTCTATTACTGATTCACCCCCCCCCCCTCTCAATAATCCAAGAAAAGTAGCAAAAGTAGTACGTCGAGTCTAAATCAGTTAGTGTTATCAGGAGATAATACCATGTAGAACATGATGGCGAGGGTATATCTTACTTTAAATATGATTGTATTACATGGAGTGGGGATAGAGGATCCATAACAATAATTTTTAATTTGTGATACAATATGGATTGTGAAGAACATCAAAGATGATAATGCTAATATTGTGCAGTTGGAAATGGCATTCATAGATCGTACATTATTATGGTGCATAAAATATCAGACCATGACACTTGCAGGATGAACTAGAACATTGGCAGAGGTAACACGAGATCTATTGCAAGAGTTTCAGAAACCTAAATCCGAGTTACAGTGAATTAGAGAGTTGGAGGAGAGAAAGAAGATAGTAAATGAATTAGTGTTGGACTATGATCAAAGATTTAAGATACTGAAGGATTGGTTGACATTCCAAATTTCAAATGAACAACACAAAGAGTGGTTTATTTTAGGATTGTTGCCACATATACACTTCCCTTTGACACAAAATAATATTTTGTCATAGTCGAAATCCTTAGAAATTTGAATGAAGCTAGAGTCATCCTCGGTATGAGAAAATGGTACAAGGATGACTCAAGTGTAGTCATAGTTAGCAGTGTTGACGATTCAGTTGCATGAACTTGAAAAAGGAAAATAAAAAAGTGAGGAGGTCTGGTGTATCACATGTAGAATAGAAGGTCACCATAAGAATGAATTTCCACTCTTTCAGCAATATTTGAATATAGGAGCTATGAATCCACTAGGGTCATGGTCCAAGATTTGCAAAACGATGGGTCACCACTCTCATAATTTATCATTGATGCAGAAAAACAAGAGTACTATGAGAAATCTATTTTATAAATTTTTCAAGCCTGTCATACATGAATAGAAGAATTTTCGTGCATTTGATTTGATGAGAGAGTGTACTGCAAATGCATACAAAGTTCAGGGAGAAGAATCTAAAGGAGGAGATCTTCATTATAATACTCCAAGAGGTTATAATCAAGAAGGAAGAGGAGGATTCAAAGACCACAAAAGAGGAGGATTCGATAGAGTTAGAGGACCTATTATATGTTATAACTATAATCATCCTAGAAATTTTCCATGAGACTATCTAAATCCTTGCATGACGTGTACGTATTGCAAATAGCTAGGCCATGTGATGAAGGATTGTCCACAATTAATCACAAAATGGAAAGATAATATGAATGAAAATGTATAGGTGATAACAATAGATGTGTGTGATGAATAAAAAAATATATCAACAATTATGCATAGAGGAACCAGAACCAAAGATGATGCGACGAATGAAGGAAATAGGATCCACCAGTGGGTCAGAAAAGAAATAGAGCCTCAACCATTGTTTGACCCTAGAAAGGAAAAAGAGAAAGATATGAAATCAAGGAAGGAAGTGATAGGAGAAAAATGGATATCATTGACTTCAAATGCACCACCTTTGTATGACATATCATCGATGTATGATATGCCACTAGTCTCCGACCATTCAGAAAGGAAATTTGGAAAGGGAAGCACTTTGAATAGTTTTTTGAAAAGTTGTTTAGAGTTATTGAAATATGAGTCTTCTTTGAGTATGATGCGCAAAATGATTGACCATTTCACCCAAGGGAAAGAGATACCTATTTCAGACAAAGCAATTAACTAGGTGCACCAAAAAAAGAGAACAAATAGGGAGTTTTGACTCAATGCGTAGATAGGAAACTATGACATGGACAATATTATTCTGGATCTAGGCTCTGATGTGAATGTCATCCCAAGGAATACTTGGGAGATAATGGACCAAATAAATTTTATTTCATCATTCATTCAGTTGAGGTTAGAAAACCAACATAAAATTTTTCCAATTGTAAGATTGATAGGGGTAAGTTTTATCATTGATGGAGTGCGCAATGTGGCGGATTTCAAAGTGATTGAGATAGTAGATGAAAGAAACCCTTACCCAACACTACTTGGATGTTATAGGGCCTTTTAAAACCATAATATCATTGATCTAAATAAGAGACAAATGATATTCAAAGTAGAAGACTCGAAGGTTCCTATGCCATTAGATACTACTGAAGGAAGAATATATGTGGAACCTAGAAAGGGAAAAGAGATCGACAACATATATAATATGACTGCATGGATGGACGATTATGTGAACCATACAACTGATGGATTACTTAGTTGGAGAAGTATTATTTTATGTGCATCATATTCAGAAGAATATTTGGAGAATTGGCAACATAGATTGCACGAAGTGTCCACAAGGAAATGTTCTTGGATTACCTACGCAATGCGATGGATTGGAAATAAGGTATGTGATCCTCTAAGGTATGACGAACTAACCAATGTAGCTTATTTTATAAGAGAATTTTAATTGAAAATATCATATCAACAGAGATTATTATCTTTATACATCGCGTTGAAAGTGACCTTGACAAGATGGTGGGTTGCGTATAAGGATGGTATAAGAGATTGGCATCAGTGTAGAAGACTATTACAGGTTAGGTTCGGGACAAAGAATGAAGATACTATGCAGAAATATACAATATTAAGTTTTCCAATGGAGCATGTTACAAAACGTATTGTGACATGGAATAAAGTACCTAGGAAAGAATGGACACATTTGTTTGTACACACCCTGGACATAATCCCAAAGAAGTATTACTTGGAACTGGAAGTGTGCAAAGAAATTGTATATTGGGAATAATTAACACATAATTTCAAGGTAACCTTTAGTTTTCAAGATAATTCTCCCTTAATTGACTCATATTTGTAGGTCATCAAAAACAAAACAAAATCAGTAGAAGATTCGGTAGAACTAATACATGTATGTAGCGCACATAGAAACTACAAGAGTCTGTGAGGTTGGAAACCACATCCATCAAATTCTTTAATGGTGGTAGGAGACTGGTTTAATTTTATGAGAACTAATGGATATCCAACAAGACAAAGACATGAAACAGGTGGAGGCTCCTTCATCCAAAATGGTGCGATGGATGTTCTTTCCACCAACCAAAATTTGAATTTGGAATGCTAGATGGCGTGAGAGACTCTCCTTAAAATAGTCCAAATTAAACATAATCATATTTGATTCATCTGGATCCATAGCTCCAATGGCTGACAACATGGTTCTACTTTGACTTGGACATTTCTATAGAACTTCGAGGGCTGACATAACACAAGGTGTTTGCGCCAAAAATTCAACAATATTGTATGTTTTGGTGGCGTGGGAACTCAGATTAAATGTCTCTTTTCAAATTGTGGCCTTGGGAGGATGCAACATTGTGTTAGAATTGGCTTCTCAATATGAAGATGGGTGGAATATGGAGGAGGAGTGGATGTGGAGGCCTGATCGATAGCCTTTCCATTGGCATGATTACTTGGAAGAGTGTCATAAGTCTTTTCTTGGGTAGTTAAATTAACTTCCTCCTTACACATATATACCTAAGAGGCACTTGAGGAAGCATCCCCATGGTGGGAATGACCTGTTTTTCCCCCTTACGTAGGGGCAGAATTTTTTGCAAGACAAATGTTGTTGTTGATTCAAGAAAGGGTTAGTTAACACTATATCTAGGGAGGTACCTTTCAATAAGTTATTGGCTTCCTCTCGATGAGCGCAATATTTCATGTACTGGTCCTTCATACAAATCATGCAAGGGAACTTAGCTTTCCTATTCAATTTAGTATCAACATTCTTTTTAGTATATTATTGCTTAGAATATTTATTAGATTTACCCCTGTTCTTCTTAATTCCTTTGGTTTGCTAATATGAAGTGGATTGGAACGCATTCACCTCAGAGGTTTGAGCAGGAGAAGAAGTAGTTTTGGTGTTCAAAATGGAAGTTGGTTCTAGAGAAGGTCTTGCCAGATCATTCGACAGATGAGGAGCATGGGGGATCAAATCGTAAAGTGGGCCAGATTGGGAACATACCAAGTCAAAATATTGATCATGACTGATATCTTGCTCCTCAGTAACAACACTTCCCATAGAAATATCTTTGGTGATGGGTGGAAAGAGTGACCTTGTAAACCAATCCATGAGGAGTTGGTCTAGAATAGGAGCTTTAATCAACCATCTTCGTTGCCTCCACTCATGAATATGATTGGATATGTGGGTGGAAGAGCATTTTTGGAGTGAGGTCAAAAGCTATGTATTGGTTTCATACCATATAGGAAAATGGAAATGCATAAAAAAATCCATGGCAAGAGAATTAAAGTTGAAAAAGGATTTATGCAGTAGCTCAATATACCATTTGGTTGTTGCACCTGTAATTGTTCTCTGAAAAAGTCTCAGACGAATGGAGTCATCCATCAAAGAGTGAAGAACACCATAAATGGAAAGTCAGAACATGATTATTAGGATCTTCCCTGGGTTGTTTGTCAAATTTAGGGATGTCGGAAGGTATTTTGGCAGGGATAGAGGGACAAAATGGGGCATGTTGAATGGGATCATTTGACAAACATGATAGATCTAACACATCTAATGTAGCCAAAAATGGAATTTGTTGGTTATCATGTGGATATTGGTGGTAACCATGTGGCATGGGAAAACCAATAGGACCATGTCCAGGTTGTGGCAATATGGAAAAATTGTATGGTTCTCCCATGTATGGTGGTTGACATTAAGGTCCCCCTGTGTACGATGACTTCCCAGGTTGTCCACCCATGTAAGGTGGTTGTCTTGATTGTCCACCCATGTATGGTGGTTTTCGTAGTTGTCCACCCATGTATTGTGATTGAACATATTGACCTCCTATATATTGATATTGACCTGATTCCCCCCCCCCATGTATTGCAGTTGGCCTGATCGACCTACCATATACTATGTTTGAGGGAGTTGTTGTGTTGGAATCATGGGGTTTATAGATTGAATGGGAAAATTTCCTTGTTTAATATTTCCCTCCAGATTAGGTTGACCCCACAAAGGATTAGTAACTTCTGGATATCACTATCCAGGATACAGGCCAGTGGTAGTAGGGATAGAAGGACTTGCAGGAGATACTTTCCCCCAAGCTTGTTGATGTTGCAACCACATAGGTTTCCCCCCAAAAAAATGTTTCCCTCTAGCTGAAGGTTTCCACTCAGCTAAAGGTATGCATCCCATTGAATATTGACCTCCAACAAAGGATTTACCCATTTGTAAACTTGGAGAGGGAGGGTGAGTAGCTTATGTAACCATGGTTGTGTGAACGACTTAACTGTTGGCCATTTGATCCGTTGGATAGTTGTCTTAGAAATTTGGTTTTCATTGATTTCAACCTTTGGATAGTGATGTTGAATATTGATGTTGACCCTTAGAGATTGATGTCAACCCTTAGAGAAGTCTGGTAGTGAAGTCTGGTAGCACAAAGGTATGGGTAAGGGACCAAAGTTTGTTTGAGGTATAAATGAATGAAGATAATTGAATATGTAGGTAAGACTATCATGGATGGATAGTAAACGTCATACCATTTCCAATGATATGTGGTATGTCACACATTCCTCACGGTTAGAGAGATATGGCCTTGACAAGCTGGAGAACCCCTTAGAATAATCTAGAAGCCCCTAGAAGGTCAAGAAAAAGTCAAAAGCTTCACAAATAATATTCCCTAGTCAAAGTGGTTGTAAAATAAATGAATTAAATAAGGAATTGGTTGCAACAAGAAGGGTAAAGGAGTTATGTGTTGACTAATTAAGGAAATTTAATTGCAAAAAGAAAGTGAGTTATCCCTAGAATATGAGAAGGGGTAAAATAGTTACAAGGAAACTTCTAGAGGAAGGAAATTGGAAAAGTATAAATAAGAGAGAAAGGGACTCCTATTAGCACCAACCTACCTATTGAAAATTATTGAATATCTATTTTGTGAAAGGTTATTTGAAGGTATAAATTGACAAAATTGAGAAAGCATAGGTCTAAGGATGTGAAGGTCTGAAGGAAATAAAGTTTCGTAGCTGTAGAGAAAGTGAATGGAACAAGGTTTCAGAGGTTATCTGCAAGCCACGGGAACAAAGAAGAATGAACATATGCGGGCCATAGTGGAGGAAAACATGGATACCCACGAGCTATAGAAAGGGAAAACATGGATCTTTGGAAAGGTAAAGGAAGAAGATACTTGTTCCAGGTTGCAGGATCTAAGGAGAGACTGCAGGTCTCTTGGTATGAGATCTGAAGCTTCAGGTCAATTATAGAGTGTAAAGGTATGTTTATATGTTTATGAGGTTATATCTTAGTGATATATGAGGAGCATTATTGAGTCATGACTTTGTGACTTTTGGTTTATGTCCTGTGGGATGTATGGTATCTGTTGTAGAAGTATGATTTGAGGTAGATATGTTGAGGCACATTGTTAGTGCATTTGGCTTGGTGTTATTGGCATATCTTGTGGTGAATTGTGAGAGGAATTTGTTAATAGTCTTGGTATATGATTTTCTTATGAGTGGTACATGTTTGAGTCTATATAACAGTGAAGTTCTGACACATGATTTGATGTAAGGGTTTATGTTTTTCAATTTATGAATGGTATGATGTATTGCTAGAGGCCCTTTGTTGGTTATCTTGGTGTATGTTCTTGTGCATGGTTGATGCAATTGTTGTGGTATAGGTTTGTAATTGGATGTGATTGGTACATGATTTGCAGAGGCATGTGTGGGTTATGGTTGTGAGTTGTTATGAGTAGTTTTATTTGATGCAAATCCTGGTGATTTTGTGCATATGGTTGAGTGATTTTGGTGATTGGATCTAGTTTGGTTGATGATATTATTAGTAGATATTGTTGGTACAAGATTTTTGGTACAGGTTTTTACAGGTTTCTAGTACATGTTGACTTGACAGGATTTACAGTAATAGTTTGACAAAAGCAGATACTGTGACAGTGAGATTGGGTGCGTTTGTGAATATATGTGAGTTGCAGTGAGGATAGACGTGGACACCTGCGAGTATCAGTAAATAAGGGAACAAATACTCATGTGTTGTAGTATAGACAGGTCAAGGATTTGAAGGAAATAATTCAAGGATGGTATAGGTTGTGATAGAGTGTTTGTATAAGTTGACAATGACAAAGTGACAGTGGCACTGATTGATTCAGCGACAGTGACAGGTTGATCACATTTGGCATTTCTATTTCAGGGCAGTTGTATGGGGAAAGAAAAGGGGGTTGTAGCATCCTTCTAGTTGGTGTTGGAGAATCATGGAGTTGGATATTCCTTCAGGTTGGATCCTGAGAACTAGGTGGTTGTAGCCACCTTCCAGTTGTATCCAGAGAACTTAGGGGTTCAGAGCCTCCCTCAGGTTAGAGAAAGAGAATTAGGGAGTTGGAGCTTCCTTCATGTTGGATCTTGAGAAAATAGGGCATTGGAGCCTCCTTTTGGTTGGATCCAGAGAATTGGAAGTTGGTGCTTCCTTGAATGTAATTCTTTGACATATAAGAAAATAATTTCATGGTTTTCTCCCGCATTGGGTTTCCACGTAAATATTGGTGTACTTTGTATTGTGTGGATGTATTTATTATTGTTTATTATGCACTGATGGATGTTAATGTTTATGATACAATAATATATTGATGATGGACTGATGGACATGGTTGAATAAGTTAAAGAAATATAAGGTTTGGTTAAAAGTGGTATAAATTCCTCATTACTGATTCACCCCCCCCTCCCCCCCCTCTCAGTAATCCAACAATTGGTATCATAGCAAGTTCCTTTAGGAAAATAGTTTTACTACTGGAAGGTATATCATGGAATGAAATATGAATGGAGTATTAATGTTCAATGGTCAGAATGGTCTAGACAATGACTTCTAGAGTAGAAGGATGATTTTTTTTTAAAGGCATGGGGATGTGATATTTTTCAATCAGTTGTTATACTAGGATATGATGGTTCAAAAAGGGAAAAGACTGCAACCAAGAAGGAAATGAAACGAAATAAAAAAATTGCAATGGATTTCATTTTGGAAGGACTGTATGATTCAGTAAAGGATAAAGTGGGTAAATGTTCATTAGCTAAAGATCTTGGGGACAAGATACATCATATCTATTTTTCTCCCATCATAGAGTTAGATATTTCTAAAGATGGTATAGGTACAGAAAAGGAAGAAACATGCTCATCATGTCAAACATATTCAGAAGAAGACGAGTGGGAAATCAACAGATGTGAGTTCTTTTTCTTTAATTTTGAAAAATGTGGACATATTGAAATTGAATGCCTAGATTTGAAGATTGAAAGTGACAAGATAAAAAATCTTAATGAAATAGAAGACAATTATGAGATTGAAAATGAAAAGCATGATAAAGAATAATTCATTCAAAGAGAAAGAGAAAGAGAACTTGAAGATGAAATAATCACTTTGAATATCCAAATTGAAGAAGCAAAGCAAACAAATGAAGTCATGAGGAATCAGATGATGAATAAGGAAGAAGAGGTAGAGAATCTTGAAGAAGAAGTTGTTATGTTAAGAGTAAAAGTTGTCAAGATTAGCAAAAGCATTGAATAAACATCCACATCATCAGTAAAGATAGTTCAAGGGAAATGTCATAGGTCATTGGAAGGGAAAAGTGAAGATAAGCCTAAGAGTTATGCAGAAGTTATCAAAGGTTCTATAAATAAGGAAGAATGCAATCCATTAAAGAAGAATATTCCAAAAGGAAAAAATAATCAAGAAGAAGAGTACATAAGAGATGGAAATCAAAGAAGACCTTCCACATTCAGACAACCAAGAATATTCACTCATAATGAAGGAGTCAATAGAAGAGAAGATCGTGATAAAAAAAAATCATGATTTCAGAAGGACTAAAACATAGAGAAGATCATCCACTCCCAGGTATGTCAATTTATTTTATGGTCATTGTTTTTGTTGTACTAACTTTCGACACAAGGTTGCAAATTGCAGGACTTATGGAAGAAATGTTCAAGCAAGAAATGCTTATGTGGCCGCACATAATATTGAATGTTACAAATGCCATGAATATGGTCATATAGCTTGGAATTGTAGAAGCATGACAATGCCATCCATGAAGAAAGAAATTGATATCATATATACTAAAATTTGGAAAAGAAAAGAATAAGAGGAAAAACAAGTGAATAAAGACCAGATTTCAAAAATTTTGAGAATTTCCATAATACGAGAAAGACAAGGAAAGAAAGAAAAAGAAGAACAGGTTTCAAGAACCATATTGTCAGAATCCACAACAAAGAAATATCATAATAAAGAGTAGGTAAAGGAAGAAAAGGTCCCATAAATAGCACTCTCGGGATACATAGAAGTGCAAGATCATGAAAAATCCACACACCAGAAGAAAGAAGTCGAAGTTCAGAGACATGATGAGTCTATAGTTGAGGATAGAGACTACTTCGGGAAGGTATTCTTCTGATCCATTTGGCTTGGAGACTCATAGTATTATGAATGTTGAAAAGGGGGAGTCTAGATAACATATCTACAGATCTGAGAGTAGCTTTCGAGGAGTTTGAAGTATCTCATAATGAAGTTGCAGTTGTTTCACAGTGGTTCAATAGTAGATGTATAACTGTATTTAGGAAGAGATATCGCCAGTACATATTGTTCAAGACATTCATAGTTTGGTTTTCATATAGAGAAGATAAATGGACACATTTTATGATCATTTGTCATCGTGCAAAATTCATGATATTACAGTGAAAGATGGATCAACATTGTGTAGAATTTAGTAGAAGAGTCTTGGAAAGTGTGGACAATGATGGATTAACAGGTTTGGACAGACATATGACAGTGGATGAGAGCATGGATTCATATATTGGGTTCACATATTTGTTCAGAGAGTCATTCATAAAGTGGTTCAGAGAATATTATCATAATGGATGATATTGATATAGGAATATTTGAATGCTTATTCTTGAATGATTTTTATATATTTTAGTTGATTAATCAAGGAAGAACCAAACGACGATAACTCTAAAAGGTAGTAGGTATAGGAAGACCTTTATTGATATGCACAACAATGTGAAAAGAATTCATTATAGAGAGAGATTCAGAAAGTAATATTAGTAGCATACAAATAGGGAGACACACCCACAGGGGGAGCTATTATTTTAACCAGGATTTGTTAGAGAAGGTAGAATGTAATATTGAAAATGGGATTTATTCCTTTTTCAAATGGAGAGAGAGAGAGTAATCAAAGACTTAAAGACAAGAGGAGAAACCCAAAGGACAATGCATGTTGGGTGAGAAACCCCAAGGAGAGTTCAGTCATGGGGAGAAACCCCAAAGGGAGATACCCTTTTTCATAGATGTCAAAGGGGGAGAGATAGAAACATTGATGAGGAGAGATGATCATAGGGGGAGCATGAGCATGAGTGTTACCATGTATAAGTGTTTCCATCAATGCCAAGGGGGGTGGATTTTTGGACACTTGGTTTAGAAAGTTGGTTTTCATTGATGTCAACCTTTGGATAGTGATGTTGGAGATTGATGTCAACCCTTAGATATTGATGTCAACCCTTGGATAAGTTTGGTATCAAATTTCGGTAGCACAAAGGTATGGGTAAGGGAATCTAGTTTGTTTGAGGTATAAAGGCACAAAGATCAGCGAATATGTAGGTAATACTATCATGGCTGGATAGTACATGTCATTTTGTTTCCAGTGATATGTGGTACGTCACGCAATTCCTCATAGTTAGGGAGATATGGCCTTGATATGTTGGAGAACCCCTTAGAATAATATAGAATCCCCTAGAAGGTCAACAAGAAGTCAAAAGCTTCTAGAAAGTCATAAAGAAGATTCCCTAGTCAAAGTGGTTTTAAAATAAATGAATTTAATAATGAAGTGGTTGAAACAAGAAGGGTAAAGGATTTATGTGATTACTAATCAAGGAAAGTTAGTTGCAACAAGAAAGTGGTTTAGCCCTAGAAGATGGAAAAGGGGTAAAACAATTACAAGGAAACTTCTAGAGGAAGGAACTTGGAAAAGTACACATAAGAGAGAAAGGGACTCCTATTAGCACCTACCTACCTATTGAACATTATTGAATATCTATTTTGTGAAAGCTTATTTGTAGGTATACATTGACAAATCTAAGAAAGTGAGGGTATGAGGCAGCGAAGGTCTGAAGGAAAGAAATTTTTTTAGCTGCATAGAAAGTGAATGAAGCACGGTTTCAGAGGTTATCCGCAAGCCATGGGAAAAGAGAAGCACAAACATATGTGGGCCATAGTGGAGGAAAGAGGATATATCTGCGATATGTAGAAAGGGAAAGAAAGGATCTATGGAAAGGGAAATGAAGAAGATACTTGTTCCAGGTTGCAGGATCTGAGGAGAGGCTACATGTCTATTGTATGAGATTTGAAGCATTAGGTCAGTTACATAGTGTAAAGGTATGTCTATATGTTTATGAGTTTATTTCTTAGTGATTTTAAGGAGCATTCTTTAGGAATAACTTTGTGAGGTTTAGTTTATGTCCTCTAGGATGTATGCTATCTATTGTAGAAGTATAATTTGAGGGAGATATGTCGAGGTACATTGTTGGTGCATTTAATTTGGTCTTATTGGCATATATTGTGGTGCATTATGAGAGGAATTTGTTAATAGTATTGGTATATGATTGGATTATGAGTGGTACATGTTTTAGGCTATATAAAAATGAGGTTATCGCACATGGTTTGATGTAAGGGTTTATGGTTTTCATTTTATGAATGGTATGATATATTTCTAGAGGCCCTTTGTTGGTTAGCTTGGTGTATGTTCTTGTGCATGGTTGATGAACTTGTTGTGGTATAGGTTTGTACTTGGATTCGATTGGTACATKCTTTGMAGAGTCATGTGTGGGTGATGATTGTGAGYTRTTATGAGTAGTTTTGTTTGAWTCACATCCTGGTGATATTGTGCATATGGTTGAGAGTGTTTTCAATGATTGGTCTTGGTGATTGGATCTAGCTTGGTTGATGAGATTATTGGTATAGATTGTTGGTAAAAATTRTTTGGTATAGGTTTTYGAGTATAGGTAGTTATAGGTTTATGGTACATGTTAACTTGAYAGGATTTACAGTAACAGTTTGACAGAAGCAGAGAYTGTGATAGTGATATTGGGTGAGTTTGTGGATATCCATGAGTTGCAGTGAGGATAGACATGAAAATACATGAGTTGTAGTAAAAAATGGCATGAATACCCACGTGTTGCAGTATAGACATGTCACATATCTGAAGGAAATAATTGAATAAAGTTGTTATAGGTTGTGACCGAGTGTTGGTAGAGGTTGAGAGTGACAGAGTGACAGTGGCAATGATTTATTCAGTGACAATGATAGGTTTTTCACATTTTGAATTTATATTTCAGGGTGGTTGTGCAAGGAAAGGAAAGGGGGTTGTAGCCTCCTTTCGATTGGTGTTGAAGAATCAAGGAGTTGGAGTTTCATTCAAGTTGGAGCCTGAGAACTAGGTGGTTGTAGACAGCTTCTGGTTGTATCCAGAGAACTTAGGGGTTTGGAGCCTCCCTCTGGTTGGAGCTAGAGATTTAGGGATTTGGAGCATCCTTGAAGTTGGAGCCTAAGAAACTAGGAGATTTGAGCCAGAGAATTGGAAGTTAGTTCTTCCTTGATTGTAATTATTTGACATATAAGAAAATAATTCTATGGTTTTCTCCTGCATATGGTTTCCACATAAATATCTATGTACTATCTATTGTGTGGATGTGTTTAGTATTGTTTAGTATGCACTGATGGATGTCAATGTTTATGATACAATAATATATTGATATTGAATTGATGAACATGGTTGAATAAGTTAAAGAAATATAAATTGTGATTAAAAGTGGTATAAATTACTCATTACTAATTCACCCCCACCTCTCATTAATCCAACATGATCGATGGGACTACCAAGTAAAGCACTTGGTGTGTGCATGTGTGGAAATAGTGAAGTAGGAATATTACCTTACCCATGTGCGAAGGGATATGTATTTGTAAGTGGTTTTGTCAGGGTTACCTGGGTCACCAATGTTCTAAGTAAAGAAGAAGGACCAATAGTATCAAATATAGAAGTTGTGGATAAGGATAAATTGCCATAAATTCCCAAGTCCTTCTAGGAAACCAAAAGTTGGTTGATTCATTCCAAGAGATCACCTAGTGGATGAAACAGATGGTAAATTGTAAGAAGAATAAGCATCAAGATATATCATGGATGGTGGATCAATGAGTGGTAGGATGAGTGGATGAATAAAAAGAGGATTCACGTAAGATGCAAGGATTTATACGAAGGTTGTGACTAATTCTTCTATTTGTTGGACACTTCCAAGATCTACACTCATGGTATAAGAAGTTTTATATTCGATCATTCCTTAGTAAGAATAATTGTGTTGAGGTTCCTAAACTTTAGGATCCATACCTTGTATACTATGAACTAGAAAAGTTTAACGATCCCTACGACCAACTATGAAAATCAAGGAAACACACTCCTAAGAAAACTAACAGAAATAAACCAGAAAACAATAGGTTCAAGGATCTTCCAAAGACAGAATGTCAAGCTGCCAATGAAGAAATGAGAAGTAGTTACCCTGACCTCCACGTAACATCCCTTCCTGGTGCAAGTAACCCTCACTTTCACAGGACCACCCTCCAAGGGTGATGAAAGTGTGATACAATGGTTTCCTCGGGTACCATCGGAATCCCCCAACAGTCACCTCTATATATACCTAGGAAAGGCCACTAAGGATACCAACTCACAGTCAGCCTCTGGGTGGGTACATTCGACAGTCGGACTAAACATATGGAAAGGATATGAAAGTATGAAATTTTTCTAGAGGACTGAAGAAAAGTCGACTCGTAAAACTCCTAAGGACCTTGAATGGATTTGAGATTCATGAAGCACTGAGACCAAATGAAACCAGTGACACTTCAAGAAAAAACCCTAGTATATGCTTTTTCCACTACGATTGGTCAAGCTTTGGAGGGGTAATATTCACTTCTCTTCCACACACGACCTCATGTTTATCCCCTGTGTTATAGGTGGTTCTCGGATATGCATATACGAAAATTGGATTTGTTCACTCTTTAGTGTTCTACACTTTACTTAGTAGTCTTGGACGATTTAATCACTTTTCCTGGTCTAAAGACCCTAATCCTGTGCTACTGTTTTTGTTCTAAAAACCAAAAATGTCTAATCAATTTTATTACAACACAATTTATTTTAATTTATTTTCACTCATAAGGTTCACGGAGATGAAATTGATGATGTGTAAAACTCGATTCCAATAGAATGCAAAAGAATGAGAAGTAATTCTTTCTTTACAATGAATTCTATGTATGGGAAGAAGAATAGTTATATTTGTTGCACCTCTTTCACCACCTTAGTGAGC
>ML849146.1:54013-68106 GCA_009831015.1 Picea engelmannii
ATTCAGAGGGAATGATTACATGCCATTGTTGATTATATACCTGAAGGGGTTGCATTAATGTATGATGACCAAGTACCTGCACACATGAAAACCAAATACCCGACGTGAACAATATCTGAAGAGAATCAAACATACAAGCATTTATTTGATAATTTTGAATATGAGCATGCGTACTTGGATGGGGTATGAAAAATGGCGCCTTGGGGGATAAGGATAAAAAGTGGCCCGAGGACTATCTTGATGTGGATGACGGGATGATGATCCCATGGCTGAAGAAGGATCGAAGAACGGGCACCCGGAGCTCCCGGAATGGTGATTGAAAGTTTGGCAGAAAGGCCTATATATAGTTGTAGGGCCCACATTGCCACCTCATTTGTACTTGCTGCCAGAGTGACTGGATGAGAGGTATTTAGAGGAGATTTGGAGATTCTGGGAGAATGAGGTAGTCGATCCAGGACCAGCGAGCTTCAGGTTGGTACTCTTATCATCCTGCATAGAAATAGGTTTTCCATTTATGGACAGGGTTTGTATAGAGGGCCATACAGGGGATTTTATGGGTGTGGGCCCCCGAGTGCATGGGTGATCCAGAAATATGCACACACGAGTGCGCGCCTACTATCCTGATAGCCACGCATGGGTGCGCTCGTAGGGGGGACAAAGGTGCACATGATATGCACACCTATTTGCTACACAGCCGCCGAAGTGAGATTTTGTGTCCAATGGATGGCGTCGTCGGCGTAACTAATGTGGTAGGCTGGTGGAGGAAGCATCTGTCAATAGCACAAATTATAGTTTATATGTGAGGGATGGAAAAAAGATTAAAAAAACTATAAAAGAAATAACCTAATGTAGAATGGCTACGCTTAGGCGTAAAATTTCTTTAAGTATAACCCGTTGACGGGTTCTTTGAGAGAGAGGCCTTCGGGGGAAGCTAGGATGTATGTGCCTTTGGTGAGGAAATGTTGGATAATGTAGGGGCCATGCCATACTGACTCGAATTTTCCATGACCAAGGGTATCATGAGCGATATTGTAAGCAAGGACGAGGTCTCCTTCCTAAAATGAGCGAAGGTTGACATGGCGATCAAAGGTGACCTTTGACCATTTTTTGGCTGCCTCATTGTTTTGTAATGAAGATCAATGATCTTCATCCATGGACTCTAAGTTCATCAAGTGCTTCTCCATTGGAGCAGTGTCGGGTAATAGCTCAATTACGGTGCATAAGGTGGGAATTTTGCACTCAATGGGAAGAGTGGCCTCAACCCCATGGACTAGATGAAATCGTGTGAAACCAGTGGCCATTTTCATAGCCATACGGTAAGCCCATAGCGCGGAAAATAACATATGATTCCAATTGATCTTATGTTTATGAATCGTGCGCGGTAACATGGTCTTGAGGACCTTGTTAACTGCTTCAACATGTCCATTATATTGAGGGTAATATGGTGAGGCAAACTTGTGGGAGAATCCTAACCGAGATGAGAGTTTGTCGAAAATCTCATTCTCGAAGTGTTTCCCATGATCAGAAACTACTTGGAGTGGTACTCCAAAGAGGGATATGACGTGATTAAAGAAAAAACGTGCTGCAATGTCAAGGGTATTGTTGAAGGTGGGCATAGATTCTGCCCATTTTGTGAAGTAATCGACTGCGACAACAATGTATTTGTGTCCATTGCTGGATGGGGGAATTACAAGTCATGAAGTCGATGCCCCATCTACAAAAGGGGCCGACAGTAATGACTGGGTGAAGAAGAGCAGGTGGTGCTCGTGCTTTGTTGGTGTAAAGCTGACATTTCTCGCATTGTTTCATGGCATGAATGCAATCATGAAACAATGTAGGTCAAAAATAACCTGCTTGGATGATTTTTTGAGCAGTGGACATTCCCGAAAGATGGCCCCCACATGTGCCGCTATGGAAGTCGTTCAAGACTCTATCGGCCTCATCAATAGTCAAGCAGTGACGAAGTATGGTTTCGACCCCTCGTCGATATAAGATATCTCCGATGAGGATATAGCAGGTGGCCTGGTGGAGAATACGACGACGATCATCTCGTGAGAGGTGGTTACCGAACTTTTGGGTTCGGAGGTAGACAAGGAGGCCGTCGTACCAAGGATCATCCGAAGTGATGTAAAATAGATATCCGGTGGGGAAGTCGGTATTGACGGGGGGACTAGTAGTATCAGAGGGGAAGGTCGTGACAAGTTCGGCGAGGACGAGAGCTTTCTTGCTCTTGGGTGTTGAGATTTCAATATCGTACTCCTAAAGGATAACGATCCATCGGGAAAATTTTCCATTAATTTTCCGATGACTGAGAAAGTATTGCATAGGGTTGGAATGTGCTACGACCTTAGTCATGCGAAGCAGAATGTAATGACACAATTTTTGGACTGCAAGGACGACTGTAAGGGATAGTTTCTCTTCGTGCTTATACTTCAGGGGTGGCCCTAAGAGGTTTTTACTAACGTAGTAAATGAAATGCTCATGATCATCATCACCGATTTGAACGAGAACTCCTGCTACTAAGACAGTTGATGCTGATATGTAAAGGATATAGTCACGATTATAGTCGGCTGAACTAATTAAAGGGGCATTAGACAATGTCATTTTAAGATCGTCAAATGCTTTTTGGGCATGTTCATCCCAGTGAAATGGGATGTCGTGGTGTAGTAAGCGAAGGAAACTGTGTGCACGAGTGGTGTAGTCTGGGAAAAATTGCCGTAGAAAGTTAGCTTTTCCTTGTAGGCTCTAGAGTTGACGTAAATTCCAGGGAGGTGGAATTTCTATGATGGCTTGTAATTTGAGGGGGTCCACGGTAATACCACTTTGGGAAACGATGAATCCGAGGAGACACCCCGCAGTGATGCAGAACACGCACTTGAGGGGGTTCAAGTGGATGTTGTACTGATGACACCGTTCAAAGATGATCCGTAAATCATCAAGATGTTGGGTGCATTTCTTGGATCGAGTTGTGAGGTCGTCCAAGTATGCAAGGATGATATGAGCTAGATCATGAAAAATGTATGTCATAGCCCGTTGGAAAGTTGCGCTAGCATTCTTTAAGCCAAAAGACATGACACGATATGCAAAAGTACCCCAAGGGGTAGCGAATGCGGTTTTGTATTGATCAGATGGGTGGATTTGGATTTGATTATAACCAGAGAAACCGTCCATGAAGGATAGAGCCTCGCAGCCAGCATAGTCATCGATAATTTGATGGATGAAAGGCGTTGGAAAGTTGTCTTTGGGACATGCATGATTGAGATCGTGAAGGTCCGTGCAGACATGGATAGTGCCCTGTTTTTTGTTAATGGGTACAGGGTTGGAAACCCATGATGTATAGGCGATGGGGTATATGAACCCAGCCGTGTGTAATTTGTCAATCTCAGCTTTGATGGTCGCTGCTTTGGATGGGTGGAGCAGTTGCTATTTTTGATGAACTGGTGTAATGTTAGGCCAGGTGTTGTTGCGATGTTCGACAATAAAGGGATCAAGGCTAGGCATTTCTATGTATGACCAGGAAAAAATATCCCGATATTCTTGGAAGAGCGCTTTATAGGCGGTGATATCTTGAGGAGTGCAAGCGGCGCCAATGGTGATTTACTCGACGACTCCATTTTTGATGGAAATGTCAATTTTGATGGTTGGGGAAATGTTGGCCATGTTGCCTTCTTCAAAAGAATCAGGGGTAGGAATGGGGTTGTTGAACCAGTCGATATGCCCTGATGGGATAAAATCCTTGGTTTCGACTGGATATATGGGGTGTTGGTTAGGAGGCATGGAGGCTTCCTGTGGAAAGAAGAGGGCTCTGTGGCGTAGCGCATCCCATGGGTAGTCGGGGGTGTTTAACTCTTTGAGTATGTCCTTGTCATAGTGGAATTGGTGGGAATACAGGGGGTCGTAAAGAGTGATATTGGTGATTGTCGTCGTGTGGTTATCCCCTGGTGATGAAGAAGTAGGGGGAATGACGCAATGAGATTGCGATGCTTCGCTCGACATAAACCAAATATCAAAGTACTGAGGAGTACTAGTGGTAGTTGGATGTAAAATTTCCGTAGGGAAATGAATGGGAGAATTAGGGGGATTTGGGGGTGAATCCTCGAATAAGTCATCCAAGAACCATGGAGGCGTCGGGAGTGCCTCGGGTTCGGGAGAAATGATATGAAGAATCTCTAGTGACGAAGTAAGGTCAACTATCGAAACTGTAGGGGTTTGAATCAGGGTCAATTGGCGTTGCCTGTATTCAATGATCATAGGACATTGATATGTAAAATGATCTAAGGATTCACATAGAGAGCAAAGGCATCTCATATGTTCATTGACTGAAGTTGTGACATAATGGATGTCAATGATTTTTGGTAGGGATGATGTAGCTGGGTTGGGTTCATTCTAGAATATTTGGCATACTGTGGCTAATGTCTGTCGGAAGTGCGGCAGTGTTGGGAAATGGTGTGTATAATGGCCATATTCTGAACATATAGTGCAAGCAAATTTGGTTCACAGTCCTTTACTACTTGAGTGAGGGGTGGTGGTAGTAGTACTTGCTACAGTGGCGAGCGTTGATGGTGTTTGATTGAGTGGAATCAGGTTCCGTAACTCGGGTAGAGATGGGCAGTTGTTGGTTTGGTGTCCATCTTTCTCACATAGCGTGTAAGGGGGATGGACGTGTGGGGGAAGTGGAGCTGTGGACTCCTTCTTCTTTCATCTACCCCCAACTATGGCAGGGAGGTTAGTGAGTGGGGGTGTAGATCAGGGTATGGTGGGAGTGAGTATGGGAATCGTCATTGGGATTCCTTCCATTTGGGGGGGNTGTGGGGGAAGTGGAGCTGTGGACTCCTTCTTCTTTCATCTACCCCCAACTATGGCAGGGAGGTTAGTGAGTGGGGGTGTAGATCAGGGTATGGTGGGAGTGAGTATGGGAATCGTCATTGGGATTCCTTCCATTTGGGGGGGAAGGGATGGTTGAGGGACCATTTTTGGTGGATGTAAATACCAAACTGGAATTGCTAACACCATATTAGGGAGGGTAAGCATTGCGGCTACTTGGAAATATTGTACGCCAGGTGGAAGGTAGAAGAAGGGGATTTGAGTAATGGCTTGGGGAACTGTCTCCCAAACTAGGATATGGCCTTGGGGAGAGGTGAAATCGTGGACTGGTGGAGTCGACGAGTTCGCAGGAGGCTCGTGAGGGGGGCGCTCTGTGACTAGTGGGACGTCAGATATGATAGAAGCCTCCCTAGGAGGAAGGGTATCATCTATGTCAGTTCTGTTGGATGATATGATACATACTTGATTGGAAGGATCAAGGAGTGGTGGTGCACCATGGTAAGTTCCTAACAATGATGGGTCTTTGAAAATTCCGGGACCCATTTCGATGAGTGGGTATGCATCGTGACTCATGTGTATGAAAGGGAGAATGTTATCAATGTTGGCAGAAGGGTTAGACTCGTAATGTGAGACTTGGTCATTGGTAATGATCTTCCCATTATGGGGGAACATCATTGTTCAAAAGACGAAAGAGGAAACTGCCTTCATGGCGTACATGTAGCTACAACCGAACAAGATATTATAATCGAGTGGGGCGTTGATAACTTCAATGTCAATGAGAATGGTCTTGCCCCTGAGTTCTACGGGGACATTTTGGAAGATCCCTTCAAGAGACAATGGTCATCTGTCATAATCTTGTAAGGTAATGGCAGATGGGATGAGTTCAAGGGAACCAAGTTTCTGCCATACAGATTTGGGCATAATGCATGTGGATGCACCTTCATCAATGATGCACCTATGAATTGTAATGTTCTGAATTTTTACTGGGATTTGAAAATAAATCAGAGCAGGAAGGAGAGGTTCTCCACTGTCGAGATCAAATGTGATGAGTTGGGTATCCGTGGGGTCGACTGCCCCCAAGGTGGAAAGTAATGATTTCCGTTGAGTGGGACAAGTTTGAATGACTTCTAAGACTGACACGGTAGCCGAGGATTGTGGTAAGTCATCAACCAAATTATAATTATGACCCACCCTAGCCTGGGGGTTGTGGACATTCCTGCGCAATGGGATGCGAGGGATGCGAAGAGGTGTTTCGGCAGTAGGGAGAGGGAGTACGAACGGGGGTCCCATTGGTGTTGGGTTTTTTTCTAGGGGAATGAGAGGAGACTCAGAGGATGCACGATATTGATGATTACGTGTTTGCAGAAGGATTTTTTCCTCACTGGTGAGGAGGATAGTACGATCTGTGGGATTGTTTGGATTGAGATATTGCCCTGACTGTGGTGGGGTATGTTTTCTATCTTGTTGGGTGTTTATCACACCTTGGTGTGGAATGGGATTTTGTAGTACGGCTGGGGAGGGTTGTTGCACGTATTGTTGTGGGGCCCGCTGAGGGACAGGTGGTGCTGGAGGATGTGGTAGACTGCCTAAGTCTTTCATTCATTTAAAATCAGCGATTTGACAATGATGAGTATAATGAGCAAAATCACTGCAAAGGGCACAAGGGAAGGTGGTTTTAATAGTATTGTTATTTCTCCCTTGACGCCTATTATTATTGCCCCCCTGGGGGTTCTGATTCCCTTGGTTCTAGTTTCCCCTAGTAGGTTGGTTTTGTTGGGGTTGATTCCTTCCTTGACTTGGGTTGTTATTGTTCCTGTTTCTTCCTTTCTTTTTGGCATTATTCAACGGGTGGGTCGGATTTTCCGTATTCAACTGTTCAAAATTTTGATATTTCTAAACAGGATAAGGTTGAACAAAATTCACCCCAGCGTGAGGGTGTGGGGGTGCCATGGGCTGTGGAGGACTAGGGAATGGAAAGTATGGATTCTATGGGAGTTGTGATCCGTAAGGTACGTAGGAAGGCATGGCACTTTCACTGGTATTTAAAGTATAAGATGAGGTAGACAGGGTACCAGAACTTGTTTGGATAGGTGGGTGTATTGGGGGTGCCAGCGGTGGCCCACTAATGGGTGGAGGAATAGCAACAGGGTATGGTTGTTGATAAGGGGGTGGGGGGTAATAAGGGGTTCCCCCATATGCCGACAGATATTGAGGTGTTCCATACATTGGTGGTGGTTAGGGTTGAGGACTGTGGTGTGTGGTATTACCAATCAATCCATCTGTTGAGTGAGACATCTCAGGTTTGTCTTGAATGAATGGAACGGGTTTGGGGAGATCAGGAAGTACCGTGTATAAGTACCTTGATTGTGAATAGATGAGGTCGTATTGTTGAGCCTTACTGATAGCTTCTTCTTCAGATTGAGGGAAGGTGGAAGCTACATATTTACCGAGGAGAGAGACAAGTGACCTGAGAAACCAATCAAGACACTGTTGTTTGGTGGTTTCAGCTTTGCGCAAACTACGTCGTCTATGCCACTTGTGAATGTGATAAGTGATATGTGTGGCTGAGGTTTGTTTGAAATTAGAGAGTAGTTCAATACCATTGTCATGGCAGATTGGTAATTGGAAGAAGGTCAAAAATGCTTTGGCCAAGGACTCAAAAGTTGCATGGGACCCAGATTTTTCATCTACATACCATTTGGTTGATGGGCCAGTGAGTGTGCATTGAAATAATCGTAGTATGATTGAATCATCCATAATGTTGTTGGAAGAGAACCATAAGTGGAAAGTCATGACATGGTTGGCAGGGTCATCTCCTGCCTTTCCTTCAAATTTGGGGATGTCTGAAGGTAGTTTGGTAGGCATTGCAGGTCATGTGGGGTCATGAAATATAGGATCATTTGTGAGTTTACTTAGACCTGGTATGTTAAGAGAGGAAAAATATGGCATCTGTAGTGGGGGGGGGATTAGCTCCATCCATGGTCTGAGTGTTTTGTGAACCTGGCCCTTCACGGGGACTAGGTGGGTTGGTACTTCCCCCTTGAGAGGAATTTGGCCCTTCGCTTACGTGTAGAGGAGAGAAAGTGGACGGAGAGGCTTGGGAAGTGGACCCAAGTAATGTGGAACCAAGAAAGGTTGATCCTAAGACAGTGGCACTCACAAGAGTGTGTGAAGGTGTTGCTGATGAGTTGGCAATACCAGGAACTCCCCCTAAAAAAGGAGGGAGGTTTAGTAAGAGTCTGAAATGACGGGGGTTTTGTGGGTCCCTTATGATGTCTGACTAGCTAAGTGGATGTGTGCAAAATGTGATGAGAGAAAATAAACAAGAGCCTTTGTTGCAAATTTTGAACTTTACACAATATATATATCTAAATCAAAATGTAATCAGAAGTGCATCATACATAAAGTGTTTTGAAAAAGAAGCATACATGTGGATAAGTGGGTTTTGTCTGCATGGGGAATCAAAGAAAACAAATGCTCATGTCCTAAAAGACGTAGCATCCTTCCTCTCAAATAGCATTGGACCTTCCAATAGTACTCAACAATGGGGTCTGAAGTCACCGGAAGAGAAACTAGTGAAGGATGAAAAAATCAGTTATAATGAGGGGTAAAGGGGGCATATCCCAAAAGAGCTGGCGATATTTCCCAATTGCCACACAAAATCCGATCAAGGTGCAATTGCAGCCCACAATTGCCACCTGGGTAGATGTCCTAAAATTTGGTCACTAGGTACCTCGGTCAAAGTGTGACATATAGATTTTCGGCCTAAGAAATGGGTCATGGGTTGGATCCCATCCAAGAGGTGGGTGCCTCAAGGGGGGATGCACAGAACAATCGGACCTCGGCCTTCAATCCTTCATGGGTATCTCCCTGCCTTATGCTGTTAGGAACACTTGACTTGGAGGATTTTCAATTCCCTATTTGACAACTTCTATTGTTTTAACAATGTGAGAACCAGATAACGGGGAGTTATTTGGATGCCTATCCCTGAAATCCTACCTAGACTAAAAAAATTCTTTTGGATCCTCCTGTGGAGGAAAACTTAGTGAGTTTTTAGAAAAAATTTAGATGTAGTTGTTTGAGAGGTTGGGGGTGTGAACCAACCTCATTGAAATTAAATGGGAGCGGATAGTTTCTTCAAGAAAAGGGTGGGGTGTTTCGGAATCCCTTTGGAGGAAACTTACTTTGACCTCCACGTTTTTGAGAAGAAAACTATGTGAGTGATAAGTGACTTTTGTGTGTGAATGAATGAAAGTGTGCCAACATTTTAATGAATTAGGTGTCACCTTGCTACATGTGGACTTTGCTTGGTCCTTACAAGTGTTGATTACCTAATTAACTAAGTGCCTTTGGTACAACCTTGCGTAATTCAAAAGTCCCTAGGAAACTAGCATGTGGACATGTGGGTCCTTTACTATTCCTTTAACTCCCTATTATGATTTAATCTAAGAAAAGATTTGAAAATATCCTAGATTGTGATCATGTGGGCATGTATGGGCCCGTTACAAAACCTTTAAACTTCCCTAGTGTTTTAATCTAAGAAAGTAAATTTCAACATTATCATATCTTTGTAGCATGTGGGAATGTATGGGCCCGTTACAATCTTAAGATGTGTTTGAAAAATAAACTAAGAGGAGTCCCAAGAGGGGTTGTTGCCCTCTCCTAAAGGTTTTAATCTTCTTAAGGGAGATGAAATTGTCCAACAATCTTGTTCTGATTCTCAAGGTCGCTTGGAGTCATGAGAGAAGAGCATACTACGCGATTGTTGTCCAACTTATAGTCCCAGTGCAAGTTTTATGTGATTTAGAAATGATTCCAATTTATACTTTTAGTCAAAGCAAGCCATCCATGTGGCGAAAATGAAAGAAAAAGAGGAAATAATGATTTTAAACCCCATAAGTGCCTATGTGTTTTGACTAATCCCTTTATATGAAGAGGGAACTAAGTGTGGTGCAGCTTAAAACATGCATGAAATCACTTTTAAGAAGGCTAAGGGCCTTCCCCAAATCTCAAAAAACCTTACAATGTGTAGTTTTTTGCACAAGTGTGCGAGTCCCAGAGTAGACAGAGGTGCACTGAGCGCCTGTGTGCAGACTGAAACAAGCTTATGGGTGTAGGTGCACATAACAGAACTGTGACTTAGGTGCATGTGCGTATGATGTGTGTCTGTGGGCCAGAAAACCCACACACAACTGACACATGGCCGTGAAAGAAAATTTTGAATGGAATTCTCTTAATTCAACTTGGAATTGGATGTTTTGCAGGTCGGCTTGGGCTGGTTAATGCACTTGCAGGTTAAACAAACCAAAAGAAGAGCTATAAAAACCCAAATGGGGTAGGAAATTGATACCTTTCCCCGATGGAGTCGCCAATCTGTTGCGCCTCTTTCGTCACCTTAGTGAGAAAAACAAAGGTGCTTGCAAGCTTAGTTGGGTTTGCTAAGCAGGACAGTTGTAAGGAAAAGGGTTAGAGAAAGAAATATAAAAGAACAACTCAGAAATAAAATAAGAAATAAAATAACAACTAAACTAATGAGCATAGGGACATAAGGACAAAAGAAATAATAAGACCCATGTCACCAATGGTAAGGTTTATATTAGTGAAAGAAAACACCAAGAAGATAGAGGACTATGAGTCCCTTCTTTCTCCAAGGGAGGGCCCTTGGACCCCCACAAATAATCTCTTCTTACAACTTTGAATGAAAATGGTGAAAGAATTTTTTGCTAATCCACTCAAGGGGTGAGATGGATTTCCCAATGTAATGGTGCTAGTATACTCTTGATGAGAAGAGAGGATTATTCAAGAGAATAGTAGCAGCATAACTTTGCCATTGAATTTCTTAAAAAATGAAGTGCACCCATGGCCTTTTTATAGCACCACTTTGAGGTATTGTGCAACCAGCTTGTAGTGTGGAAAGAGGCTAATTACGGCATTTTTAGGTCTTTGACCAGCCACCCAGTCAGATCTGGTCCATATTTGAGTGTCAAATCAACTTGGAAGATGAACCAGAAGTGGGTGGGAGGTCGACCACTCTCATAAATGCGTCGTTCTCAGATGTGTGTGGCTTTTAGCGACCACAGTTGTACATCGGGCACATGTGTACTTTTCCTACGTTTCTGTTTTGCACATGTGCGGATGCGCCCTGTGTAGTCATAGTGCACTTTGATTTTGTCATTGGTTGTATAGTTTTTGTTTGGTCCATGGGTGACCTCATAACTGTTTGACGATGATGAATTCTTGTAACCATTTGCAGACGAAATTTCAATGATAACAATATTCTTCTTAACAAAAGAAAGCACTCAAATTATTCAACCTTTTCAATTTCTAGGAGAAAAATGAAGCCAAACTATGAAACAAATGTTTCTGAAATCCAAATGCACATGCAAGACTAGCTCTTTTCCAAACATGTACCAAAACTGATTTTGTAAGAATGAAAACTTTTCTTTGTTCAATTATGTATGCAATGATATCTACAAAAAAAAAATCTTCTTAAATTTCAAGTGAAATGAAAGAGATAAATGTTTTAGACAAAGAAACGTGAGAAAAAAAATAAACGAAACAAAATGCACTAAAAAATTGATGATAAATGAAAGAAATCAAGTATAATAATGGACTTCGCAACTTGTTCAATCAGGAACTCAAATATATAAACGAGAAATAAGACAAACACTCTTGAAAATCCTAAAATGTGAGCAACAAGAATCAATATTCGAGGTTGGGTTGTGGTAAACAAGAGAGTCCTAATCATTCAAAAAGTGAGATGTTTCAACGAAGAAAAAAATGGATCAATATCAAATAACATTTACAAATTCTAGTTGATGAAAACTTATAAACAATCAAGCAATTTGAAAACTTTGCAAGACAAAGATCAGACAACTGAAAGGTAGGATGAACCAAGGGATATAGTTAATCCAAGAGGACCATACAATTTCAAAACTAGGAGAAGTTTACAAACTAAAATAAGGAAATGAAATGAATGATGAATGTCAATTTCTCAACCAAAACAAATTCAAAGACAAACCAAAAGACTCTGGTCTAAAATCCTCTTAACCATAGACTGAGCAAAGCAGGGAAAAAATTCATGAAACCACCTAAAAGGAGAGATTGACACCCCTATTACCAAAGGAACAAATCACTATGGAACTCTCTATAAGGAAAAGGGGGAGCGCTAGTCAAGCTAGTGACACTCTGGTAACCACTGCAGGGGAGTGTTGGTTTCTAAAGATCTTAAAAAAGGCCCAAAAAAGATTAAAATCAACAAAGGCTCGGTCAATGTCTCTGTAAACTTCTTGATGAATATGAGGAAAGGGGAAATAACTCAGAATCAAGCATCAAACAAACAATATCTAATAACAATAAAGGATTCAAGACGAACCAAAGGAAATACTAGTCAAAGTCCTTCCCTAGTGGAGTCAACATTTTTTTGTTATGAGAAATCTTACCCTATGGACAGGTTAAGCTCCGCTTTGGACCAATACCCCTTCTTTGGTCCAAATATAAAAGTAAATAAATGGTTTCTACTTTCTTTATAGATATAGTTCATAACCAATCATAATGAGAAAGAGAAAGATTATGGTGTACCTTGTTTCAATGTTTGTTCTCGTTTCTCCAAGATTCAAGATTGATCTTCAAGCTCCTTAGCACGAGTCGTGACCTATGATGAACAACAAAGAAATCCTTTCTCCTACTCGATGTGATTAAATAGAAAATATCTATCTATACCCGATTTAACTTAAGCATATACATTACAATGAACAATCATAATGAAAGGAATAGGACAAGTTGATATTAAATGGAAAGACAAAAGAAGGCACCTACAAATCAAGTTGATGTCACTCCAATCTTCTCCAAGATCTCCTTGTCTACCCCTTACATGAAAATATCCTTTACCCAGAATTGATGATATTTTATATCAACTTAAAGGATAAAAGATATTATCGAATATTGACTTGAGGTCATGCTATAATAAAGTGAGAATCAAAGAAGAAGACACTAGAAAAACAACCTTTAGGACAAGGTATGGTCACTATGAATTCATGCTAGTGCATTTTGGATTGAAAAATGCACCATCTACATTTATGTGTTTGATGAATGGGGTTTTCATATATTTCCTGAATAAGTTTGTAATTATATTCTTGGATGATATTATTATCTATTCCAAGAAAAAAGAAGAGAATGAGAGACATTTGAGGATGGTGCTACAAGTGTTAAGAGAACATCAATTGTATGCCAAATTGAGTAAATGTACCTTCTATCAAAAGCATATCCATTATTTGGGTCACATGTTTTTACAAGAGTGAATATAAGTGGATCCCAAAAATATTGAAGCAATCAAGAGTTGGCCAACACCAACAAATATTTTAGAAGTTAGATCATTTATGGGTCTAGTTGTTTAGTATATGAGATTCATTTTGGGATTCTCCAAAATTGCACATCCAATAACATATTTTCAAAATAAAGGAGTAAATTTTGAATGGAGTGCTAAATATGAAGAAAATTTCTAGTGCTTAAAGGATTTGTTAACCAATGCACCTATTTTGAAAGTTGCAAATGCAACTAAGGATTTTGTTGTGTGCACGGATGCATGCAAGGAAGGGCTCAGTGGAGTCCTTATGCAAAATGGACATGCAATTTGTTATGATTCTATAAATTTGAAGGAACGTGAAATAAATTATTCCAAACATGACTTCGAGTTAGCAACTATAATAATTTCCTTAAGGATGTGGAAGCATTACCTCATGGCCAAAAAATTCGAATTAAGGACATACCATAGTGGTCTGAAATATTTGTTTGAACAACCAACACTAAATGATAGACAAACTAGATGGTTGGAATTTCTTAGCGAATATAACTTTGATATCAAGCACATAAAGAGAAAATAGAACAAGGTGGTTGATGCACTCGATATAAGGGTGAATAAAAAGCATGCTACGACCATTACTATGTAGAGGAAAAATTTTAAAGATAGAATTATAGAGGTTGTAACAACAAATCAACATTATGTGCAAGGTAAAGAAAGTTTACAACATAATGATATACAATATAAATGTAAGCCTTACAAGCTATAAGAGGATGCAATCCTCTTATTTTGGAACAGATTTTATGTTCCCAATTCTCAGGAATTGATAAATTTAGTCCTAAAGGATTTGTATAATGTGTCATATGTTGGACATCTAGGTGTTGGGCCCCAACAACTCCCCTTATATTTTTACAAAATTTAAAGGGCCCCTATTAGAATCTTGATAATTATAATGAGCTACAGAATCAAT
>ML849147.1:0-11754 GCA_009831015.1 Picea engelmannii
GAATCATGTTTATCCTCATCCTATATCATTGTTGATGACTCACGAGATCTCCTAGATTCCAAGTTCTCCTTGAACTTAACATATCTTCTCACAAGTGTTTTCCTTTATGCTAGTATGAATATCCTACCCCACAAATATACCCTTCTGTATTGAAGGCTCCAACTTCATCCTCTTCTCCATAGGCACATGGATGTATATTTTAAAACCAAAGATACTCAAATGTCCTATCTCTGGCTTCACCCCTAAGAATGCCTCCTCTAGACTCTTATCCCCAATATCTTGTGAGGACTCTTGTTTTTCACATATAATTCCATGTTACATTCCTTTTAACAAAGAAACATAGGAAACCCCTGGTCATATATCATACCCCTGGAAGAACCAATGATGGATTGATTCTTTCTCTTCCCAACCCTATTTTGTTAAGGGTTTTATGAGACTATCAACTCTCTCTTAATCCCTACCTCCTTACAAAAATCCTCGAATTCATTGGAGGTGTAATCTCCCCCATTATCCGACCTCAAGAACTTTATCTTCTTTCCTATCTAGTTATTCACCTAACCTATAAACTCCTGAAACCAACTGAAGACCTCATCCTCGGTCTTCATGAAGAAGATCCGAGTTTTCCTGGAAAAATCATCATTAAATGTCACATAGTATGACGATCCATGTATTGATGCTACTGAAATCATCCCACTCACATGTGAATGTATAAGATCCAATATCCCCTTGGACCTACTCTCACTACTTGGAAAAGAAACCTTGGCATTATTTCCAAGTGTACATCCTATGCACACTGCCTTTTGCTCAATACTCAAATTTGGAAGACCTATAGAAATCCACCTTAGAAAAGGAAATGCTATGTAGTGTAGGTGTACCAACCTCTTGTTCCAAAACTTGCATAGGTTTTCTCTATCATGTACCAAATCCTAAACAAACTTTCCCTGTAACCTGTATAAAGTTCCCTCTCTAACCCCAACAATCACTACTATGTATGGGATATATTTATCTGAACGTATGATTACTTTCCCTCTCTGAAAATTAATGGAAAAAACCATGTCCTCCATATATGATGCTGAGAGAAAATTCTTCTTCAATCCTAGTATGTAAAGCACATCCTGGGCATCCAACAAACCTCCTGACTCAATATGAAACATAATTGTTCCCTCTCCCTTCACTACATACTTCACATCATCACAAAGATCCACATGAACATTTGATTCCCTCTCTATCAGAATTCTAAATAGCTCTCGTGATTCTATCATATGACATTATGCACCAATGTCCAAGAACCATGCACTCCTGGTAGTTTTTCTAATAGAAAGGAAAGAAACTAGTGAGAAAACATTCTCAAACTTCACTACAAACTCATCTAGTTGTGTCTCTATTGATGTTGTTTTCTGTGTCTTTCCTTTTCCCTTCTTCTTCTCCAGAAACTGATATGAATAAAATCAATTCTTATGACATGAGAAGAACTTGATTTTACTCAAGTCCTTCTTCCCTGTCTATGATGATCCTCCATCATTATTTACCTTCTTGCTAGAAATCTTTCCTTTTTCCTTCATTGTCTTATTGACAAGGGCCAAGTTCTCATCATTACTTCCCTGCTTGTTTCTTTTAGACTCCTCCCAAGTCTCTTCTTGGATGCAATCATCCCAAATTCTCTGCCAATCTGAGCATTTTTTCCAAGCACAGACTCCCTTGAAAAATGGTTCCCATGACTTGGGAAGACCATTCAATTCCACAATCGCAAGATCTATGTCCTCAATTTTCTCCCCTATGGCTGCAATTTATTCATGTACCTATGTGATCCTCATGAAATAGCTGGGAACATTATCAAATCTAGACATCTACATAGATCTAAGTGTATTTATTAAGACTCTTAAGACTATCTTCCTATTCATGTTAGTGCTCTGGAATAAACCTACCAAGGAATGAAACATCTCTTTGGTCATCTTCTTGTCGAATAAGTGAGGAATTAGATGATCCTTCATTGAATCCAAGATAACCCTCTCTGATTTGATCTCCTTCTTCTCGTGAGCTGTCAAATATGTCAGATATTCAGTGTAACAAATTCTTTTTCCACTAACTCCCAATGGTCATACTCCTTTAACAAAAAAGTCACTCTTTCTTTCCAAGATAGGAAGTTGGATGCTCCATCCAATCCTCCTTCAACTCTCAAACCTATTGATGTCATCCCTTACACCTGATAAACTTCCCTAGAACTAACTTACTGCTCAAAACAGCCCATGTACTGACCTGTACGAACTTGTATGCTCCTATCACCATTGAAACCTGTGTATGTATGTAAATTTCCTTACTGAAACCTGTGTATGACTCCGTAAAAATGAAAAAACTTAGTTCTTCCTCAATATGAATGTTGCGCTGAAATTTGTCCTGCGATTTCTACATGTTGGTTATGGATCTGCTAAGATATCCTACAGATCTGATAGATCTTCTATCAACTATTATGGATATTAGATTTTTCTTCCTCTAAGAGGGACCACTTTGATACCATGTTGATTTTCAACACACTCTGATACCATGTTGAAATCCTTACTCTAGCACCTAGGTATCTTGTTATCTAGTGATTTCCTTATTGTAAATGAAATTATCATCTCACAAAACAACATACAATGTTATATTATTAAAATCAAATAAATATAGCAGAAGCAATATTATAAACCAAATTATGCACACATAAAAACCAATATTTTTGGGTAGATACCCCTCGAAAAACCCTAAAGGAAAAACCAATATTGAGATGATTTTATTACGATAAAATAAGGGCTCCCATAATAGGGATGATGGCCCACTGAGAGAAATAAAACTAAAGAAAAACCTGGAAAATTATATTCTATTGTACGACTCATATATACAACATTTTTTTTGAGGTGTATACACCTTTCCTTAAGAAAAACCATGTATACACCCCTATCTCCATTGAAATCCACATACACGAACTCAAGGATCGTAAGGAAAACTTTGTATGGATCGACCCTTTCCTCTGGATTCACTTTGTTGAAACCCACCTATGGATTCCTTTGTTCTCTCTTCTCCTTAACATGATCTCTAGATAGAATTATTTCTCCACCTATCCAAGATCTCCTTGAGTCACAGTCATTTGTGATCCAATCCTCTGAGAAAAATTCCTTCTCTTCTCTCAAGAATATCAAGTGTTATCTCCTTCACCCTATCCTTTCTTTTATAATATTGAGTTATGACATAACCCTAATATCCAAAGTGATTAACGTTTGAGATTACTTCTCACCTCATTTGATATCAATTGCTATTGTTTAATTCACTAATGCTAACTAAATAATTTCTTTAAATAAAACTCAAATCACTAATAAAATCACTTTACTTTAATAATTCATTTAATTAAAGTAAAGTCTCAAGGTAGAATTATTTGAATGAATTCCACACGTCTAGACACTTAGATCTGTGCGTAAATACATGTCTGATGCTACCAGACATCAACAAGTACGACATCTGATCCAATTGGTGGATTATTTCTTTAAAAGATAATTTCTTTAAGTTTTTTCTCTGTAATATATATTTTGATATGTATTAATTATCTATGAGATGTGTTTATATCATGCATGTTTTTTGTAAAAAATTTTCATGGCATGCTAATAATTTCCTTTATAGTTTAGCATGTTTCTTGCATGTGAGTGTATCATACTTCTTAAATTATCAATGGTATCAGAAATTTGAAATTTTCCCAAGGTGGAAAATTTTGAGGTACCCGAGTAGTGGGGTACGTCAAAATCCCTATATTAGATCAATCTCTAGAATCTCATTTTGAAGTGCCATCTCCCCTTAGTGTAGAAGATACATCCTTAAACAAGAGGTTCAATTGGATTATGACATTGAGAGGATTGAAAGGTTGAATATTGATGGGAATGAAACACCATCTCAATTAGTTGAACAACCTGGATCTTCAAAGAAATTTCCAAAGTGGGTCATGAAGAGACTTGAAAGTGTTTTTCCTAATGAGGTTGGAAATATAAGAACTAGAAGTTCAAAAAGACAAGAAAATCGAGGTGATGTATATAATTTTGATTCAGGTGATGTCAATGATATGGAAGTTTCATATGATTGTGAATTGAATTTATCTACTAAATTTGAACCAACTTCCTTTAGCTATTTCTCTTTATTAATGGAAATAATCTATATAGAAGGAGTATGAAACTCTCATCAATAATGGTCCATGGAAGTTGGTGGATCCTCCATTTGGATCCAAACCAATTAGCTGCAAGTGGGTCTACAATAAAAATTACAAATCAGATGGCTCACTTGACAAGCATAAGGTGAGGCTCGTGGTGAAAGGATATGCACAAAAACAAGGAATATGCTATTAGGATACTTTTTTCCCAACAACAAAATATGAGACAATTGGTACTTTGTTGGCTTTGGTAGCACAAAATAGGTGGAAGATTCATCACATGGATGTGAAGATATCTCACTTTAATGGATATTTGAAAGATAATGTATACATGTCTCAACTAGAAGGATTTGTTGTGAAGGCTCAAGAACATAAGGTATGCAAGTTCATCAAGTATTTGTATGTATTAAAGAAATAACCTCGTGCATGGTATGAAAAGTTCACCGAGAACATTTTGAAGATCAATTTGAAGAACTTTAATCTTGGTTATGCAACTTTGTTTCTCAAGAAAGTTGGAAAATGTTTGTATATATTGTGGTGTATGTACAACAATGAAGCATATATTTCATCCATAAAGATATAATTGAGGAAGGATTTTGAGATGATATACATGGTACACCTTCACTACTACTTAGGTATTGAAGTAACTCAAAATCCAAGGTATATATTCATCTCCCAAAAGAATTACTTGGATATTTGTTGAATAAATTGGCATGGTTGATTGTGATCCTCTCTCTACTCCAATGGAGCAAAATTTGACACTAACATCAAAAGAAGGGAATTAATTTGAGGATGCAACTAATTATACATAATTTGTGGGGCGTCCCATCTACATTACCACTACTAGAACAAATATTTCATTTGTATATGGGATCCTTTCTAGGTTGATGCAAAACCCTTGACAAGGGCATTGGTGTGCTACAAAGAGATTTATAAGGTACTTGAAGGGAACTCAAGACTTTGTGCTCAAATACTCTAGGGTGGAGGACTTCAAACTAGTTGGATATACATATTGAAATTTTGATGGGAACAAGGAGAATGGAGTGTCTACTTTAGGATACCACATGATCCTTGAATCATTAACTATCTCTTGGGGATCACAAAAACATCTTGTTCCAGTAGATTCCACTAAAAATCTAGAGTATGTGGACATTGCAGAGGCAACAAATGAAATTGTGTGGCTTGGGAAGAAACTAGAGGATTTTTAGAAGAAACATGTGAATTCTACTCCACTTTTGATTGACAACAATTTTGCAATCAAGTTGGACAATAATCCTAGATTCCATGATCAAACAAAGCACATCAACATGAAGTACCATATGATTTGACATCATGTAGAGGCCAAGACCATTCATAATGATGCATTGTTCCACAAGTGAGAAAATTTTGGACATCTTAACCAAAGTGCTTGGAAGAGAAAAGTTTTAAAACTTCAAAAATATGCTTAGACTCATAAACACCCCTTTGGATTAAGGGGGGAATGTTAGATACCTATTCCGAGGGATTATGGTTTATTGTAAATATTATTATTATTCATTGAGGACAAATATAAAGAGTCATGTGTGAATAGGAATAGTCATAAGACCTCTTGGAAGATGAAACCAAAGGTCATATATCGATGTATTTATATGTGTCTCTCACTAATAAAACTAATTCAAACCTAGATTTATTCAATGCCTATCATTGTGATCAGAAATGATCATGTGGGGGAGCCCAAAGTAGGTCCACATGTGATAGAAAAACAAATCTATCGTGTGTAATGTGTTTGTTACAGGGTATAAATAAATCCATTTTGGAGAAGAAAAAAAATACAACATATCACAAATTCATGCTTCTAGAGAGTCATAGGTAGGCCTAAAATAAAATCCGTAGAAATAGTGTCCCATGGACAAGAAGGAATGGGAAACAACTAATATATCCCAAATTATAGTGTTATAGCTTATTTTAGATACATAAATCATAACGCCTAACAAACTTATGGACTTAGTGAGCCATTGAAGGCCAAAAGAAATGTTTCTATAGATGGAGTATTTTTTGAGTACCAAGTGTCCTCCATAAAGAGAAGAATGCACCTCCCAAGAAAAAAAAAATTGATTGGGGGACATAAAGCTCTTGTAGCCTATATATCCATTCATCATGAAAGATATAGTGTAAGAACGATGTTTAATTGATGGTATTAGGTTGTTGTATAGATGTAAGTACAGGGTCAAAATATGGGTCAGATGCATATTGATGTTTCCACTCTTCATAAATAGAAACATGAAGATCTAAAAATTTTAGTACCCATGCAGGTGGGAAACTCAACAAATTTTCCATAGCATTAGTACATGGCATCATAAACTTGAGAACCAAATGGAATTGTTGAAAATATATTTCTCACCTTATATTCCATTCCTCTTGAATCTTGGATAAAGAATTTATAAATATCAAAGGATGATAATCTGTGTGCTTAATTGTTTATTTACCCAATAATTAGTAGTGGTGTCAATGCTTTAGAATCTATATGAAGGCATGAAACTCTTTACCCTAAGTTCTATACTTGATTTGAGCATTTTTTAAACTCTTGGAATGATATTCCATAGGTAAACCTTCATGTTTGAGTATAGCTCAAATGGCATATTCTGATACATCATATTCAATCTAAAGGAGCTATTAGAAATTGAGAATCTACAATACTGGCATTGAACATATAATCCTTTTCTTTAAATACTGAAAGGAATTTTCATCATCTAGTTTCCAATCAAAGCAGTGTTGGTTAGGTAGTTGATGCAAGGGTTTATCCAAATGGGAAAACTAGTAAATTAAATTTCAATAGGATTTTCCACCCTTGGAGGTGATTGACTACTAATGAAATTTTGTCATTCTCTAGGAGATCCTTCTTGTATTTAAAATATGAGGAAAATTATTTGATCCATGTATCCACTTGCTTCCCATCAAACACACTAGTTTTATAGCCCTAAAATTCCCTACCTATGCATACATGGCATTGACCTTCCTACTTGCACAATTTTCCAAATCATTGTTGAGGAACTCTCTTTAAAAAACCATTTTTTGGAGCATGTACGCGCCCTAATGCACTACTTCCCGCGTACATACTCAGGCGAATGCATTATTGCCACGCATACATAATCAGGCTACTCCACTACTACCCGTGTACATACTCGGGTTGATGCACTTATTCCCGTGTACATACTTAGGCTTCTTCACTACAACCTGAGTACATATGTGAGATGCATACTAAACAACCTGGGTATACCTTCAAAAGTTGCAAAAGTTAAACAGTTGCAAGGAATTTGGTGGAATTAATGGGCTATTGGAGGTTTCCCAACCATTTCACCTGCCGTAGCCCGTCCCCAAACCGAATAACTATCTTTTGGTCATATAAAAGGAGGTCTTTGGGTCTCATTCCAAAATCAATCATTAGAATGGTGAAACTCTGCCCAAATTCCCTTTCCCTCCTTACCCAAGAATTTGCAAACTTTTTTTATTTCTTGCCTCAGAATTCCCTCTCTATCCATTTTCTCCCATACAATCCCTTCCCTTCCCTTGGAATGATCACCAGATTGTGAGAGAAGGCATTTAGAAGGTGCAATTGGAGCAAAGTTAAGAGGATCCCGGACTAGGTTCGCAGAGCATCGGCCTGCAAAGGTTGTAATTTCCAATCTTTGAATATTGAATAAAATAATATTTTTCCCTGTCCCAAATGATATCTTTATGTCTCTTATTTGGTTTATGCATAATAAGTTACATCTAACCCTAATTGATGAATAGAAATAGAATATTTGTATCCTTGTTTGCCTAAACATTAATGCAGGTCATCTTTGAGAGGAGACCAACATCCAAGAAGCTTCAAAGCGAGAGGTGGTCTACATCGACCGTTGGACTAAAGGTACTACTTATGATCCACTTTTCTATTTATTTATGTTCATATTTTATGGAATGTTTTGGGTAGTTTAGGAATTATATTGACTTTTAAGGGAGTCATTGCTCTGTATATACTTAGAACCCTGGTATAGTTATAGGGGGATTTTCCCGCTAACAAAATTGGCGACTCCACTGGGAGTCTCTCTAGGGTTTTAGAGGGATTTTTTTGGGTTTTTAATTGGCTTCTTGTTTTCCTTTTGAGTTTAATTCAATTTCTCTAAGTCTTTTAAGGGTTTCTGGTCACCTTCAAGGTGCCTACCAGATTTCCCTACCCTATCAGTCTTCCTAGTATTTTTCTTTTTGGAAAAGTATCAGAGGTGTACGCGCTATGCTTTGTCTCAGCCTGTGTACATACATGCCCTGCATAGTAGACAAGTCGCGTACATATGTGCCCTAGAAAATAGACAACCTGTGTACATACACAAGTTGTTGGTGCAACATTGTGTGTCTCTATATCTTGAAAGTGTTTTTTAACAAAGAGAGGTATGTCTCTTTCATGATTGAAGTTTAGGCTTCTCAGGGATTTCTTGAACCTTCCAAAGTCTTTGTTTTTGTCCTTATCTTGGGTTAAATATTCATTTTAAACTTGGTTCTTGGTTTTATTTTTCTTTCCCTAGAGGTTTAGATTGAACTTTCAAGTTTTAAATCCTCATTTGGTCTCTGTTGAGTCCCCTGCATTTACGCAGTTGGCCTAGGGTTTGAGTCAATCTGTGTTTGAGCAAAAAAAAAAAAAAAATTCCTTTTGTCTCTCTGTGTTTCCTAGATTTTTTAGCTTATTTTTACTTGAATTTTTAAGGAAAATGAGTTGGGGGGCCATGAATCGTGTATTATGTAGTCTCTTCTAGCATCTTTTGTTAGTTCTTCTTTCATCGGAAGAAAAAATATTAAAAAAAAACTAGTTTTTTAGGTTTCTTTCTTTCTTTGCATTTGCTTTGCATTGTTATTTTAAAACGAAAAAGAAATTAGCATAGTGTTTTGTTTTCTTCTCATCTTAAAAACATTTCAAAAGAAAAATAAGAAATAAAATCCTTCTTTGCTAGTGTTCTTATAAGTTGAAATTTACAAAGAGTTTTACAAGCTTTTCTTTAAGTTTGAAGTCTCGTTTTCTTTCAAATGCTTTAAAGTTCTCTTCCTTATTCGTCTCTTCAAAACACCATTAGTTGCATGACCACATCCTTTGTGTAAATCAAGCCTTAAAATTAACACTTAACTTAAAATATATTAGAATTTCTATTTTTAGGGTTCACTGACTAGTTTAGAGTTTCAGGGCCTTGAAATAGGTGTAAAGAGGAAACTCTTCAAGGCCATCTAAAAAAAACATTGGCATCTAAGATAGGGAATGTCTAAATTATAGTGTCATATTGAGGGTCTTTCTTGGGAACAATACTGATCACATTTGCCTACAGAGCTTCGTGGACCTATAATCCATTCGAAATCCTCTGTTTTCTTCCAGACCAATTTATTTCGGCACCCTTGAAGAGATTCAAGCTTGTAATCCTGCTCATTACGATCTACTCGACTGTCAGTTGTACCCGCCTGGTGACTGACTGCGAACTGGAAACTTAGTTTCCCATATTTTACAGACTTACACAGGTGAATGTAGGGGTATATTTTGTTACCTAGGAGGACATTGGATCATGCTTCACAAAGTATACCCGAAGGGTGCTTCTGTGTCCAAGTTGCACTTACACCGGTTAGTTTCTCTAGTGTTAATTGGCGTAACTCTCCTTCCCACTAGTTAGTCGACTGCTTGATTTATCTTTAGGAAAACTTTAGTGGTGTGCTATGTGCTCCTTAGTTTTCTATAGTGACTTAGTCAGTAATTAATTTGGGTCTCTGACCTAAGGTGGTATATCGCCCATTCTGTCGATCGCGAGTAATTTTCAGTCTTCCGCTTAGAAACGTGGAGCCGCCTCTTTATAGGCATTGGTTTTATACCACTGGTTCACTGGATTCAGTGTATGAGACTTTTACGGACTTGAACAATCCCGCAATGGAAGAACCTATGCATAAGATCTTCATGGAAAACTTTACTGACGATACTAACCAAACAACCCCTTCGCAAGGGGATTCTTGTGCTTTTCCTTTCTTCGGAAACGTCGGTGTCCCTTTTATGGCCACTTTGTACATTCCTAGGTTGAATTTGTGACTACCGGTTTGGTTGGGTACCATTCCAAATGTCCTGAATTCTCTTGATGCTTCTTAATTAAGAACCTTATGTCATGGGCATCATGTTGATGTTCCTTCATCGACAAAGTCTTCTCCTCCTCCTTCTATATTCTCTAGTGAAAGTATAGCTACTAGTAACTGAAATTCTAAACAAAATAGAAAGACGAAGAATAAAAATAATAAATCACCAACCTCTATGATTCATGTTGGAGATAGGTCCTCAACCTCTGCAAGTCATTTTGAGGACTAGCACCCAACCTCTGCAAGTCATGATAGGGGAAAAGGTCCAGTCACTGCTAGTCATACTGATGATAGGTCTATAGCCTCTGCGAGTCATGTTATCGACCAATCACTAACCTATACAAGTCATGTTGGAGATGTGCAACCAACCCCTTCAAGTCATGCTAGGGGCATGGGTCTCATCAATCCAATTCATGTTGATGACAAGCAACCAGCCACTGCTATTCATGTTGGGGCATTGATTTTGTTGATAAACTTAAACGGATAGGATATAATCCTAATTTCCCTTGTAATCTTTGCAAAGGAGATCACCTTACTCATGTATGCCCTGGCCTTCCAAAGGTACACGATTGTGGTCCCTGTCTGCAAGATTTTTCGATTTTGAGTCTTCTGATGTTTCCTCACAGCCTATTCATCCAGTGGTTGAGAAAGTGGTCACATCAATGCAATATTTGTATGATCCCACTCTTCTCTTGGAGAGTGTCAAGTCTACCAAAGTGGTCACATCGATGCAATCTTCGGTTGATCCCACTCTTCTCTTGTGGAGTGATGTGTCTACCGACTATGTTTTTAGCATTTCCATCTCAGTACTTTCAGAACAAGGGTGCATTCCTCTCACTTCTAGCACACCCCCTCCAATTCCTAGGATGGTTCATTTGATTGGAATGACCTTGTTGAGCCTCACCTTCCTTCTTATGCACCCTTTCAAATAAGGGTTGAAGTTAATTCAAAAAAAAATTACCGATGTATTATGGATGAAGGAGCCTCCACAAGTATTTTATCTTCCTCGGCTTGGAAAGCTTTGGGTTCTCCCGAACTTGTGTCTTCTTTGCATGAGTTTTTGTCTTTTGACGGACTTCCTAGTGAATATTTGGGGATTATTCCTCAGTTACCTATCTCGTTAGGTGGGAATAAAGTCCTTGTTGATGTTATAGTGGTGCAAAGTTTGTTATATTTAAATATGCTTCTCGAGCGTGATTATGTATATGTTATGAGTGTTATGTGTTGGACACACCTACCACACTTAGAGGGGGGTGAATGAGTGTGGGGCTCTTTTTCCCAAAACTTCCCTCTTGCACAAAAACTCATCAATTAGAATTCAAAATTTATTCATTACCCATTGTTTTCATTTATAACCATTTAGATGTGAGCACATATCAGCAACATATATCAGCAATATATCATCAACAAGTCATCACCACAATGAACACAAAGAACACAAGATGTATGTACAATTTTCTTTTTATTACGGACTA
>ML849147.1:18707-33084 GCA_009831015.1 Picea engelmannii
TCCGGTTAAGGAATTAGGGTTTTGGACTAATCCAGGTCATTGGGTTAGGGTTTTGGATGCCGCTGGCTCCTATATGTATATTGTATTGTAAACAATGTAACACAATGTATGAATATAATATATGTTGGTTTTCCCGGTTTGGGTTTCCAAGTGAAAAATGTCTGTGTAATGTTTGTATTTGCCATTGTATCTTTTCTGTTCTTTTCTTAATATCAGTTTGCAGTAGATATTGTACAAGGTTAGAATTTACAAATGGAACCACATCGATCCATCTTCATCATGTATCAATGACAACTCTTTGATCCATATTCATCTATGCATTCTCATTTAGGACAATACATATTATATTACATAAATCATCAATCAATCAATCCTTTGACATCAATCAATCACTTGAAATCAATCAATGACATCAATCAATCAAAGCATTGGCATCAATGACAACATGATACAACATTATGGTGTCTACACTCTTCTGGGTGATGCATTTCTTTCACAATGGAAGCATTGTCACTATCGAACAACTGACATCTGATAATCACCATCCTTATTCGACATTAGTTCAGGTTGCCCCTTTATATGTTCCGAGTATTCATGTAGACTCTACCTCGCCACACGTAAATTTTGTGGCATCTTATCCTCGGTGTTCAATTTCTCCTGAGCATGAAATTGTTCAGTCATGTTTTCCTTCTCAATACTTGGTATCAACAATTGATCTGTTGGTTTATCTAATGGGGTCATGGGAGGCCTTGCTTCCCCCTCTTGGTCCAAGTGATATCGAGTCTCCTTTTGAGTTTGATCTCACTATTTGTAGATCCTGAAGCCCTCATTCTTTTGATTCTTCATTGATAGACTTTGCGAGTCTTGGCCATAACCTTCATCATCATATGGAATATGGTTAGTTTTCTTCTCCCTTTGGGGTTTTCAACCCTCCTTGTTTGTGTGATTTCTTGGGTTTTGAATTGCCTTCGGATGAGGCTATCCTTGAAGCCATGACTATAGTTTATGTATCGTGGGAAGACTTACACAGTGGTTTGTGTTTTCTTCCCTTTTGGGAGACTTTCCAGGTTGACTATCGAAGAGACTCTTGGTCAGAGCCTAGCAACAGGCTCTACCTGAATTACTACCATGCATGAGCCGAAAGGTTTTGTGGTGCCTTGTACATATTGTATATTCTAGGTTTTTTCTTTTCAAGTTTTGTATTCAGTAACACCTATTATTTTCCGAAGTTTCTATCTATATCGGATTTATTAACTTCTGGATGAGTGTTATTGGCCTTATATACAAGATCTTGGATACATTTTTCTTTGACATTTTTCCATCGTATCAATCTGTTCTAACAGGTATTGACCTCGAAACTAGAATATAGGTTAGGTTTTTCCCTACTTTCATTTTTTCATTATCCGTTTCCTGGGTCATTTTGCCTTAGGATTGACCCCACTGACACTAACCTTCCTTACTTATAAGTGTGTCTTACTTTATGTGGTAGAGCCTTCCTTCCATGGGAATCCTAGTTAGAACCTTGCTTTCCATTTGGTTCCCATGTCAAAGTACTTCATAGGCACGAGAGTCCCTTTTAGTCCCACAATGAATTTGTGTTGAAGCCTCATTCTTCTTCCTAGTCATCATTATGGACTTACCCACGAGAATCCCTAATGAGCACGCTTTGTTTTCCTTCAAGCTCCGTTTAAATTTTGAAAGCAACATCCAACGAGACTGTATTTATTCTTTTCGATCTCGTATGGATTACTTGAGAAAAGTATCCCCCTGGAGTCTTCTTTAAGCCCTTTTCAGACTCTCTAAAATTGAAAAGATTTATGAGCGATCTTGTTTCCCTTCACGCTCGCCAAACTCAAATTTGAAGTCACATCTGTCCGACAGTAGTTTACCCCTTTTTTGGTCCAGATGGCTAATTTTACAAATAAAGGTATGCTCTAGGAACTTTGGTTGGCTAGAAGAGTATTCTCAAGCATAAGTTTAACCCTTTTTCGAGCATGAGGGACTAAATTTTCAAAAAAGGAGCATTCTCCTTAGTTTTGTTTTATCACCATTTTCGGGCCTTGGAGATTAATTACGAAAAAGGAACCCCCATGGATTCCATAGTTAATCTCTTTTCAAATTCCCTAAAATTGAAAAGTTCGTCGAGTGACCTTGTTCCTTCACGCTCATTAAATTGGTCTAGAAGAACATCTACTAGCATGAGTTTAACCCTTTTTCCAGCCAGTAGATTATTGTGGAAAAAGGTATGCCTCGGGAGATTCATCTCGTCGGGAGAGTTCTCCTTAGTTAATTTTATACTTTTTCGTACTAAGGAGACTAAACCTAGAAAAAGGATATGAGTCCATAGTTACGCTCTTTCCAGACTCCTTAAAATTGAAAATATAACTGAGTGATCTTGTCTATGTCACACTCGTTAAAATGGTTTTAAAAAGACGTCTTTGTCAGTGCAATTTTACCCCTTTTTCAAGCCGATTGGACTAAATGCGAAAAAGGTACTTCATGGATTCTTATTTTTTCTTTTTTTCAGACTCTCTAAATGTGAAAAAACCACCAATCTTACCTTCCCTGGGATCGTAAAAATTTACATGGAAAGGGTCTTGTTGTGTCATTCTTAATCGCATTGCGGGTCTCATATTTGCATCTTTGGACTAATTCTAGCTTCATGCTACTCTCAACTGAATCTTTGAATCATTCCTTATAGGCACGACTTGCATCACTTTTTTCCTCTACGATCTGACACCTTGACCCATGGAGGAATTTTCTCGGAGTATCCTTATCCTACACATATCTCCTTTTCTTGAGCATCAGTATGTTCCATGCGCTTGGAACCAGTTTGCTTGCTCGCGACACTCATTCCTCCTTTGTAACATAGCATTATTTTATTCTTTTTCAAGCTTGTTAAAAATTGAAAAAGAAAAAAAAATCAAATGTTCCAAAAATAGGGGACGGGAAATATGCATTCTTTTTTTAGCAGCAAAGATAGTTGCCCTTGGAAAAATCACATCCTTCCATTTGTTCGTCAAGCATTGGGATCTAGTATGACCTCGGGAATTTGTTCTCGCTACATAGATTTGTGTCCTCCTCTATTTGGTTACTCTTCCAAACATATGGAGAGATTGTGGTGCCTCCTGCATCTAAGACTTATGTCAATGTTATTATGCCTGAGTCTGATCATGTTTCAAGATTTTTTCCAAGGGAATTTTTATCCAACCTGATTTGGCCTTTCTGTAGTTTGTCTCTTGACTTTCATGATTTGGCCATCTCGTGAGTCTAGTTAAGTCTAGATTCAAAATCGACAAAGTTATCTGCCTGATCATCGAGATCCTCCAGTATTTTCCCAACGGCTTGTTGAAGACCTCTAGGTAGTGAGTTTTACACTCCCATTGTACTCCTACCTGAGTTTTGAAGATATTGAAGTTGTTTCTCGAGCTATGAAGTCTTCATATCCTTCTGCAGGCGTCACTAGCTTCTTGAAGATGCATATTGTACTTGTATATCTTCGACTGATTTTCAGATGTAGATTCGTTGTGTATTTCTTGCGGCTACACTTTATACATTTTTATGACATGGATCTGAAGTGTACTTAATTGGAAACCATGATTTTTTCATCCCAAGCATGGGTATGTCCACCTCAAAGAGATCATTTTTGTTTTCCTGATGACACCTCCTGAACTCTGGTCCCATGCTCACTCGACTCTGTGTTGGTGAAGATATTGCAATGTATTTTGGCCATCAGTTACTCTTCCAACCTCACACATTAGAGGGAATATGTTCTATCCCTAAAATGCCCTACCTATGCATACATGGAATTGGCCTTCCTACTTGCATAATTTTCCAAATCATTGTTGAGGAACTCTCTTTAAAAACCATTTTTTGGAGCATGTACGTGCCCTGATGCACTACTTCCCATGTACATACTTAGACTGATGCACTACTTCCCGCATACATACTCAGGTTGTTTCACTAATGCACGCTTGCATACTTAGGCCGATGCACTACTGCCCACATACATACTTAGGATGCTTCACTACAACCTGAGTACATACATGAGTTGCATACTAAACAGCCCGTGTATACCTTCAAAAGTTGAAAAAATTAAAAAGTTGCAAGGAATTTGACAGAATTAACGGGCTATTGGAGGTTTCCAAACCATTTTACTTGCTATAACCCGTCCCCAAACTGAATAACTATCCTTTGGTCATATAAAATGAGGTCATGGGGTCTCATTCCACAATCAAGCATTAGAACGATGAAACTCTGCCCAAATTCCCTTTCCCTCCTTGCCCAAGAATTTGCAACCTTTATTGAGTTCTTGCCTCAACATTTCCTCTATAGCCATTTTCTCCCATACAAACCCTTCCCTTCACTTGGAATGATTAACATATTGTGAGAGAATGAATTTGGAAGGTGCACTTGGAGCAAAGTTAAGAGGAGCTTGGACCAGGTTCGCGGAGCGTCGACCTGCAAAGGTTGTAATTTCCAATCTTTGAATATTGAATAAAAGAATCGTTTTCCCTATCCCAAATGATATCTTTATGTATCTTATTTGGTTTATGTTTAATTAGTTATGTCTAACGCTAATTGATGAATAGAAATAAGATATTTTTATCCTTGTTTTCCTAAATGTTGATGCAGGTCAGCTTTGGGAGGAGACCAACATCCAAGGAAGCTTCAAAGTGGGAGTTGGTCTATATCAAATGTTGGACTAAAGGTAGTGTTTCTGATCCACTTTCCTATTTCTTTATGTTCATATTTTCTGAAATGTTTGGGGTAGTTTAGGAATTAGATTGAATTTTAAGGGAGTCATTGCTTTGTCTATACTTAGAACCCTGGTATAGTTATAGGGGTATAAATAAATCCATTTTGGAGAAGCAAAAAAATACAACATATCACAAACTCATGCTTCTAGAGAGTCATAGGTAGGCCTGAAATAAAATCTGTAGAAATAGTGTCCCATGGACAAGAAGGAATGGTTAACAACTAATATATCCCAATATTACAGTTTTCTAGCTTATTCTAGATACGTAAATCATAATGCCTAACAAACTCATATACTTAGTGAGTCATTGAATGAAAAAATAAATGTTTCTATAGATGAAGAAGTATTTTTTGAGTACTAAGTGTCCTCCATAAAGAGAATAATGCAACTCCCAAGAAAAAAAACATTTGATTGGGGGACATAAAGCTCTTGTAGCCTATATATCCATTCATCATGAAAAATTTAGTGTAAGAATGATGTTTAATTGATGGTATTAGGTTTTTGTATAGATCTAAGTATAGGGCCAAAATATGGGTCAGATCCATATTGATGTTTCCACTCTTCATAAATCGAAACATGAATATCTAAAAAATTTAGTACCCATGCAGGTGGGAAACTCAACAAATTTTCCATAGCATTAGTACATCCCTTCATACACTTGAGAACCAAATGGAATTATTGAACATATATTTCCCACTTTTTATTCCATTCATATTGAATCTTGGATTGAGAATTTATAAATATCGAAGGATGATAATCTTTGTGCATGATTGTTTATTTACCCAATAATTAGAAGTGGTGTCAATGCTTTAGACTCTATATGAAGGCATGAAACTCTTTACCATAAGTTCTATACTTGAGTTGGACGTTTTTTAAACTCTTGGAATGATATTCCATAGGTAAACCTCCATGTTTGAGTATAGCTCAAATGGCATATTTTGATACATCATATTCAATCTAAAAGAGATATTAGAAATTGAGAATCTATAATACTCGCATTGAACATATAAACCTTTTCTTTAACTAATGAAAGGAATTTTCATACTCTAGTTTCCAATCAAAGCAGTGTTGGTTAGATAGTTGATGCAAGGGTTGATCCAAATGGGAGAACTAGTAAATTAACTTGCAATAGGCGTTTCCACCCTTGGAGGTGATAGACTACTAATGAAATTGTGTCATGCTCTAGGAGATCCTTATTGTATTTAAAATATGAGGAGAATTATTTGATCCATGTATCCACTTGCTTCCCATAAAACACACTAGTGCACTAAGGCAACATATCTTTAGGGTCCTAATGCATGAAGAAGATGTATATGAAGGTCTACAAATATTTACATCAATGAGATTCTCTACCAATCCTGAAATGACTTGAGTCTATTATTGCATGACTTGTGTATGTTGTTGGAAGATTTGTTGTTGTTGTTGCAATATTTGAGTCTAAAAATCAATATGTGAAGTCTCCTTGTCGTGAGCTAATTTAGGAGGTTCCATGAGTAAAACTAATACTAAAAATTTTGTTGCAATGCAATTCTTTAAGAGATCTCATCTCTTGATATAATATCAACTATAGATGTTGGATATAATGGGTGTTATACCATGTGCTTACCTTGTTTGTGGAATCCAGTAATGCAATCTCTTATAGTAATTGATATGGAACAAACGCAAAAATAGCAACTGAAAACAAAATGCTCTCTTCATTCACCAAAATACTAAACTTCTAAATACCAAATTGCTTCATCTATATGGGCACATTCCATACAAAAAATGAATGATTCACTTTAACTATGTCTTCCCATTTATAATAATATATTATCTAATTACCTTCTTATTATTCGTCACTAATATCTAAAAACTATTTTAATTATTATGATCCACTCTCTAAGAGTTATTTCAATTATTATACTCCGTGTCACCTTCCCTTGCATTCTACACCAAAATTCCTAGTCATCCATACTCTTCTACCTTGTGTGGTTAAAGAGCATGTGTTGCATAAGCATGGCACTCTCCCTACACATGTACAAAACCATGCAAGTGATTCCATACTTTGGAACTTGTTATCACATGAAGTTTTTTAGGGTCGTAGGCGACAGCTATGAGCACAGGTGAGCGGGCAAGTGTAGTTTGCAGTGGTAGAGATCCTGTGTGTTGCTCAATTTAGCATTATCTCCTAGTGTAGTTGGAGGGATTCCATAGTTAGCAGGCGGGTAAAGTTTTGGTGGGGGCACTAAAATAGTCGGCTTGCCCAGATCACATATCGCGATCAGATCAACGACGACCAATCATTTCGGCGTCACAAGTTGCGCGGGTGTTAAATTCCAAAGGCGAACTGAAATCCAAACCGTGGTATTGCAAGGAGGTTACATGGCGAAAGATGGTGCATTTTGGGCCCAAAATTGGTGTGTGTCCAAACCGCTTTCGACAGCCCTGAAATCACGTGCTCTTATAATATCATATCCATCAGCGACAGGTGGTCGCTCGCTAGTCATCCAGTTGCGCTCCAATCCCGAGGGAGATTCAGTTAATGCAAAAGGATCAGTATTTGAAACCTCATATTAGCCCATAAATAGGAAGCTTTGAAGCTATGGCCGAGGAGACAAAACTGTCATCCCAAGGTACCACTATGGAGGGTTCCTTCTTCCAGGCCCATATTGATCTGATATTGCATCTAACGGGAGGAAACACGCACAGTCTGACAGAAGGATGCACAGATGTAGAGCCTTGAATGGGATGGACAGATCACACTCATGGAAGTTGTGGACTGATCTGAGTATAAATAGATCAGTTCAATCTTTTGTTATGGTGGTCAAATGGTTCATAAGAGCTCCCTATTTTGTAATATTTTTATACCAGAGTTGTTCTTTGGTTATGTATGAGACTTGAGACTTTCTTATTAATAGAAGTAAACTTCTTTCATCATCTTGTTTAATCTGTGTTGGAACACTCATGCATGGAGGATCCAGACGAGGGTTGTAGTTGTATTGTAATGTAGGTTTGATTATAATGTTGTTGTGACCTGTTTCAGTACTTTCTTTGTTGCCTTGTTTCCTCTTATACTGAAATGATCATGCATGGAAGATCCATACGATTTGTTGTAGTCGCATGGTAATGGAGATTTGATTATTATGCTGCTGTGATATATTTCAGTGTCTGAAACATGAGTTCAAGAGTTCTATTGTCCCTGAGTTTTTCTTCACCAAGTTGCTTGAAGGTCAAATGCTCATGGAAGTCTTGTCCACCCTTCTCACTAAGTCTTCCTTCTGCACACCTTTAACCTTAAACCATTGACTAAAGTTAATGAGGAACACATTTCCCTATGCATTGTTTGTCCAGTTTATGTGTTAAAACATTCTAGTACTGAGTTTTGTCCATTTGACCTCCACTCATAAACCTACCTCCACAAAAATTTTGATGGGTACTGGGCTTATCCTCTTGCAATATGAGGGTGACTCTCAATGCTAACATTCTTGGTGTCATTGTTGGGGAATGAATTGAAGACATTTCCTTGGGATTGAACGACAAAGAAATTATGATTCTAAAGGTGCATCCGAAATTAGTACCTTGAATATTGCAACTTGCACCTGGCGACTCCACTGTTTGATTTGTGGCTCCTATAGGTACACACACAAGGTATACTCCACAGCTACCTCTAGAAACACCTGAAACTGACCCAGAAAATATTATCAAGAAAGGAAAGACCTCTCAGGAAGGGCTTTCAGCAATTGTACCCGGTAATTCTAGTAATTTACAAACTTCTTCTTTTAAAACTCTAGTAGGTGTATCTAATTCTCCTTTTATACCATCTATTGGAGTTTAAATAAGTTTAGATTTTGAAATATTTCCTGTTGAACTTCCTCCTTCTAGTCTTCGTTTGGAAGGAGAATTTTTTGAAACTCTTGTTTTCCCTTATATTGTAAAATGGTTTAGACCCAAGAGCTTAGAAGATTTTCCCACTTAGGGTTTTCATACTCCTCCTCCTATCAAAGTTGTTGTATCTAAAGAGGGGGGGGAATTCTTTTCCCTTGAACCCCATATCATTATCCTCTAACACTCAAACATTTCCCCTTTCCCCTAGAAACACATTTGTGGTCCTACCTGTCCAAAATCCATCTCCCCCTTGTTCTCCTACAGTTTGCATCCCAATGGAAGGTGATAATCCCCCTAGAAAAATATTGGATTCCATAGTGGTTGCTAGGTATTCCCCTCATGTTTTACCTCATCCTATGAATTCCCTCCCAATTGGAAATTACCTCAAGTACATGCCCAAGTTCACAGGGGAGGAATACATAAATGCAGAAGAACATCTTTCATCTTTTTATAGTTATGTAGATAATCTTAACATTGAAAATGAAGATGTGTGGATGAGAGTTTTTGTACAGAGCCTTGATGGTGAGGCTACGAAATGGTTTAGGGGATTAAATCACGGATCTATTATTGGGATTGAAGCTCTGGATGATTCATTCTTGAGACATTGGGGGCATAAAAAGGATTTCCTTTATTATATTACAGAGTTTGGGTCACTTAAGAGGAAAGAGGGGGAATATGTTTCAGACTTCTCAAAAATATTTAATAAGATGTATAATAAGATTCCCACTGAAATAAAGCCTACAAAAACCTCTACCAAGATTACGTATTCCAACACTTTTGAACCTAAGTTTTGCCTTATGTTGAGAGAAAGAAGAGATACCTCTTTGGCTCATATGCAAGATGTAGCCCTTGAAGTAGATTCTAATATATTGGAAGTTGACAAACTTAGGAGTAAATATGATAGACATAGAAGAAAAAATAGGGTTGAAGCTTCAACCTCAGATTCCTATGTTGCCTAACCTCAAGTGGATGAGTTGACAAAACTGGTAAAATCACTTTCTGCATAAATGGAGAAAATGAAATTTGAAGGAAAGAAAAGCTATAGAAACCCCAAGAATGTTGATAATAGGGGTAACTTCAGACGACCCAATAATTCCTCTTAGATCATCCAAAGATATCAAATAAATAGGGATAGAGATGATCAAAAAATCCAATCCCCTCTCCAAAATAACCTGGTTACTAATGAAGAAGGAGAGGAAGAAGATATTGATCCTGAAATCCATTGTCTGGGTGACACCTCTTCATCTCCTCTTTTAACCCAATCTGCATATGAAGAGTCTCTCATGGATAGCCAACTAAATGATTTCAGCAAAGGGGAAAGGACCAGTGACAATCCAAATAGATACAACCTGAGGTCAAAGAAGAAAGAGGGAAATCTTGACATTCCTGATCATCCTACTAGAAACAAAGAAAAAGATGCACAAAGCCCCCAAGCAGTGGTTAAGATCCCTACCCCAGAAGTTAAGGATATTTTGAAGCCTCCCTCCTCTTTTAGCTTTGAGGATGAGATTCAAAAGATTAAAATATTTGTACCTTTCTTAGAGCTAGTTAAGAATGAGGATTTCAAAAGGTATCTTTACAAAATGATGCATCCTAAACCTTCATCTTGTCCCACAGATTCATTCAACCTGCAAGATGAAAAACCAGTTGTCATACTAGGGCCTTTGGTAGAGGATAGGGATGAATCTTCCCCTCCTTTCTATACATCATTGAACATTCATGATAAAGTGTTGCACAACTATTTGATGGATTCAGGGGCATCTCATAATATCATTCCTAAGACTATCATGGATAAGATTGGGTTGGAGGTTACAAAAATCTACCATGACCTGTACTCATTTGACTCCAAGAAGGTGAAGTTTCTTGGGGTTATTAAAGACCTGGTTGTCTCCTTGTTCCAATTTCCAATGAAAATTGTGGTCATATGGATATTGTGGTGGCTGATGTACCCCCTAAGTTTGGAATGCTCTTGTATAGATATTGGATAAAAATACTAGGGGGAATTTTTCATATGGATCTTTCATATGCCACAATTCCTGTGTTTGGGGGGGAACATAGAAGGATTTATAGGGAAGCACGACTTGCTTACATTATCAGTGATGAAGAAAATCCTACCAACCACCCCATTTTTGTAGTTGATACTGATTTAGGAACCAGTATGTTACAACTCACCGATGCTCCTCAAACACCTATTGAAATCAGGAAGCGACCTATTACCCCTTGTGAAAATCCTCCTCCCAATACCTATGTTTGGAAGATGTTTTTCGATGGAGCCTCTTCTAGGGAGAGTGTTGGTGTTGGGTAGTCTTTATTTCCCCTACCCAAGAGACCATATCTATGTCTTAAAAAATTGAATTTGAAACAACAAACAATGTCGTAGAATATGAGGCTCTTTTTTGGGGTTTGAAGAGCTAGCAATGTTTGGAGATGTTGAGTTGATTGTTCATCAAGTCAAAAATATGTATCAAGATAAACACCCTAGGTTGAGGGCCTACAGAAATGAAGTCTGGGATATGGTTGATGGTTTCTTCTTAGATTTTAATATCTCATTTGTTCCAAGGGAGGGGAACACTATGGAAGATTCCTTGGTTGTCTCAGAAAGTAAGTTCAGGGTCCCTTTGCCCCCAAAACTCAAGTATGAGGTGGAAGTAAAATATAGACCCTCTATCCCTTACAATTTCAAACATTGGAAGGTTTTTGAGGATGATCTTGAGATAAAAAGATTTCTTGATACTGTGGATGAATTTATCTTCTTTACAGATTGATCAAGATCGGGATACTAAAGAAAGACCCCATGCTGATATTTTTCTGAATAAAATTTTTGACCATCATATTGTTCAGTTACCTAGTAACCATATTCCAAAGGGACTTGTCCCCTTGGAGAGATTGTTTGATAGAAATGATATTGTTGTAAATATTAAAGGTTCAACTGAATATGTTGATGTGATTGAATGAAATTTAGGAACAAAGGAAGATCCAAAGTATGTCAAATTGTCCAACATCTTTTCAAAGGAACAAAGGGATGAGTATGTCAAGATTTTAAAAGATTTTTTTGATGTGTTTTCCTGGAAATATGAATATTTAAAAACATATGACAAACATCATTGAACATAAGATCCCTTTGAAAGAGGAGACCAAGCCTTTTAGTCATAAAATCAAATAGATAAATCCCATGTTTTTTCCTATCATGAAAAAAGAAGTTAAAAAGTTGTTGGATGCCAAGATCATCATTACTTTGAGATATTCAGAATGGGTGGCTAACTTGGTGCCTGTGAGGAATAAAAATGGGGAAATCGGGTTGTGTGTTGATTTCGGGAATTTGAACAGAAGCTCCAAAAAAGATAACTACCCCTTGCCAAAGATGGAGTACATTTTGTAGAGAGAGACTAGTTCATATAGGATTTCTATGATTGATGGATTCTCTGGATATAATCAAATCTTTGTCCTGCCTGAAGATAGAGAGAAGACATCCTTCACTACTCCTTGGGGCACATTCATGTATGATAAAATTCCCTTTGGATTGATGAATGCAGGAGCAACCTTCCAACGAGCCATGGACATTTCCTTTATTGGGGAGAAAGAAAAATGTGCAGTCATCTATCTGGATGAAATTACAGTGTTCTCAAAATATGACAAAGAGCGTTGTCATCATATGAAGAAGGTCTTCCTAAAATGAAGAAGGTTTGGTCTTTCTCTCAATCCTAAAAAATATTTGTTTTCTATGAAGGATGGAAAATTATTGTGGCATATTGTGTCAGTAGAAGGGGTAATAATTGATACAAGTAGAGTAGAGGCCATCCAGACCTTATATTTTCCCAGATATAAGAAATAGGTTCAGTATTTATTGGGTAAAATCAATTTTCTAAGAAGGCTCATCTCTAATTTCGCTAAGTTGGTTAAGCACATTACAACCGTGCTCAAAAAAGGAAGCAAGGTGAAATGGATTTCTGAGGCTTGAGAATCTTTTGATCAGATAAAAAAGGCTCTGACTGAAGCACCTGTGCTCATCATCCCTGACTATTCTAAGGAATTTGTGATATTTTCTTTTGCCTCATCTGATACATTGGTTGTTGTTTTGCTACAGAAAAATACAAAGGCGTTAGAGCATCCTATTTCCTTTTTCAGTAGAGCATTGAGGGATGTAGAAGTGAGATATGATATCATGGAGAAGCAGGCATATGATTTGGTCAAATCCCTCAAATCTTTCAGAATATATGTTTTTTATTCAAAGATTGTTGCATATGTCCCTTCAACCTCAGTAAAAGAGATATTGATCCAGCCTGACATATATCGGAAGAGAAGCAAATGGATTGCTAAAATTTTGGAATTTGACCTTGAAATGAAACCCACTAAATTGGTGAAAGGCCAAGGTTTAGTCAAGTTACTAGTTGAATCAAATTGCAAAGCCTTGGGGGTTAATTTCATGAACATAAACTCAGAAAATCAGCAAGTTGATATTGTTGATAAAGACTCTCATTTCAACCTCAACCTGACAAAATGCACCTGGTATAAAGACATCATATATTTTCTACAGAATTTGAGGCCTCATGATGGTTTGGAAAAAAACAAGGTAAGAGTTTTGAAACACACAGCAATCAAATATTGTCTCATTGATCAGGTTTTGTATTGGAAAGACCCTCTTGGAGTTCTGTTGAGATGTCTAGATCCACAAGATGCCCAAAGGGCCATAACTGACTTTAATGACAATGTGTGGGGGGGACATCATTTATGGAGGACCACATCTTATAAGATCCTCAAAGATGGGTATTTTTGGCCCAACCTTTTACTGATATTCATGCAAACATTAGAGCTTGTGTCAAATGCAAAAAATGTTTTGGAAAGAAGCAGCTCAAATCTTTGCCTTTGAAACATGTAGTGGTTTCTAGACCTTTCCAATAGTGGGGTATTGACTTCATTGGGGAAATCCACCCAGCCTCAAGTGGTCAAAACAGATGGATTTTGAATGGCATGGATTATTTCACCAAGTGGATATAAGCCATTCCTACAAGAAGTTCTTCCCACAAGGTAATCATTAGCTTTCTTAAGGATATCATGGCCAGATTTTGTTGTCCAAGAAGAATTGTTACTGACAATGTTTCCTCCTTCAAGGATGAACCATTAATCAAGTTCTATGAATAATATGGGATTAAATTAGTCCATTCTACTCCTTACTACCCCCAAGGAAATGGTTTGGAAAAGTCCTCTAACAAGAGCCTCATAAAGATCATCAAGAAATTGTTAGAAGACAACAAGAAATCATGGGACTCAAAGCTGAAATTTGCATTATGGGATGACAGAGTTACAAAAAAGAGGTCATTGGGTATTTCCCATTTTCATCTCATGTATGGGATTGAGGTTGTCTTTCCTACTCATCTTGCCTTGCCTGTGTAAAAATTCCTCCAGTAATACCAAGGAGAAACTGATGATATGGTCAGGAGGATACAACAGTTGGTAAAAGTAAAACAAGATAGGGAGTAGCTACTTGATAAAGCTCAAGACCATCAGCAGAAAATAAAATGAGCCTTTGACAAGAGGGTAAGAAAGGAATAATTTCAACTAGGTGATCTAGTGCTCAAGTGGGATGCCACCAAGAAAGACAAAGGAAAACATGGTAAATTCAAAGCCTTATGGATTGGTCCTTTCAAGATTTCCGAGGTATTTTCAAATAACACCTATAAGTTGCAGAGATTGGAGGATTCTGAAGTTTTTGGTGGCCCTATCAATGAGCACTTTCTAAAAAAATATTTTTCTTAA